>QKQZ01031385.1:0-13751 GCA_003595255.1 Solenopsis fugax | reverse complement strand
GCTTTTTTGTTAAATGTAACAAAGTTTTTGGTACCAGTAACTATAAAATTCATTTGATCACTACATTACCAAACAATTTCTCTCAGTGTATCTTGATTAACCGAAATCATTTTTCAATAATTTTCCATTATTTTTCATGAATTCGCGTAATTTTCGTTTATGGGTCAAATCCGGGCGAAATATATACGTTCAGACGGTAATACGATTATGCGGTGTAACGCTTTGGCGATGGCAAACGTTACATTGTATAATCGTATCACCGCGTACACAATTTCGGCAGACACGACGGAGCTTCTCTCACAGCCGTCCTCCCTCGTTGGATCGGGTTCTTATTCGGGGAAGATAATCCGGCAACTTATACCCGAATCAAATGATATCCTCGCTCGATAATCCTCCTCTTTATGTACTTATACGTGTAATTTGCACTTCATAACACCTCTTCTCGCTGGGGATAATTTCGAGCGAGCGCACGAACTTCCTAGACCTGCGGTCGTGCGAAAAAGACAGCGCGCGGCGAAGCTCTAGGAAAGGGGTTGGCGGAGGCGGTGGAGGCGGTGGACAGTCGCCGAGGGTGGAAGAGAGAGTGCGAGGTTGATGGTTTGAGAACATTGGTGTGGAGCGAAGTTGCTCGTATGGTTGCCTTGGTGAGGGGGTGGTGTATATCGATCTCAAACTCGCGCGCGGGAGCAGGGAAAATTATATTTGCAGTACGAGAGAGAGAGAGAGAGAGAGAGAGAGAGAGAGAGAGAGAGAGAGAGAGAGAGAGAGAGAGAGAGAGAGATTGCGAGGGCAGGGACTGGATGCTCCGGATCCGACGGATTGTGCGGATAAAAGTGCGCTCGCAGATTCGATTATCTAGATCGATGTGGCCGCGAATCTTCCAGCGGCGATTAACTTCGCTCCCGATCGAGTGGCGCAGGGAGGAAGAGAGAGAGAAGGGGAGGGGAAAAAGTTGTTTCGCTCCAGTTACCCGTTTCCTTTATCGTCGTAGAGATCGAGCGCGCCGTTGCTGAAAACGCAATCGAAAATCGCGAAGGTAAAAAAAACTGTGCGCCGTAATGTGTAACGTTGCCGAATCGCAATGCCGATCGAAAATGATTTAACGCTCTGATGTTTCTCTCTCTCGTCGGTGATTTCCCGCACGCACCACGCTCTGCGGTTTCGAGTGATTAATAATTTCTCTCTCGCGAACAACATAGATGTAACTGTGAATTAAACTGAAACGACGGATTGGAGATGTATGCTTGTGAGCAAATATTTGGCTATCCGCAGAGTCATCCATTAAGTAATTTAGTAGAATGAAGCGATTGAAGTTTGCGGGGGTTATCAAATTGAAAGTTGGGAAAGAGTCGGTGTTCCTTGCGATTAAGGTTGATTTGGCTCGACAATACCAGCTAAAAGTTATCGAAGTTTTAAAACTGCTCGCTTCTTAGGTTCTTTTTTTTTTAATCGACAATAAAAAATTTGAGTCGTGAATATTCGAATTTTGCTCCTGAAATCGGCTGCAACGAAGAAAATAATGAAAAATTTTGTCAACTTGAAATTAAAATTAAAATTTGGCTTTTATAAAATTAAATTTTGGCTTATGTAGCGACTATTTTGCTGCAGTTTTAGATAAATAACTTTTAAACGAGTAAGTGAATCCAAATGAACTTTTGCACGAATATTTATTAGAGTTTTATTAAAATTGTGCAAAATTTGATTTAATCCGTAATGCTACTGCCTCCTCAAGTTTGCAAATAAATATTACAAAACACGATTTACATAAGAATTAGGAGCAACAAAAAAAATGAAAAGAAAGTAACTTTTAAACTAATAAGAAAGTTATGTTCAATAATTGTGTTTTATATAGATATTCAAACGTAATAGAACTATGAAATTATAAAATTTTTGGCAATACTGAGATGTGATACATACATCCTTAATCACAACAGAGAAAGAAAGAAAGAGAATGATAACAAATAAAATAAATAAAATAAATTTTCCAAAGTTAAAAAATGAAAAAATAAATAAATATTTTTGTTTAAATTTATATAGCGTATGAGTTTTAAAACGTGATGCTGTTGGTAGATATATTTGCGTAATATAAATTTCGAGCTCCAATCTATTACACGGAATACAAATGTATATATATATTTTTTAATAAAACAGACCTGTTTGCGCGCATTATTATCTTCCAAATAATGAACAAATAGCAATGGACGAATTGCTAAACAAGAGGTCCAAAAAGATCCGATGGTGACTGCCAGAGCGAATAAAAACAAGCTGGCGTGCCGTTTTGTGCGCGTCGTAAACGATACAATTTTCCGCGCAAACGGAAAAGCAATTATCGGATTATCCGAAATTGCGCGTCGCATTTCATTATTAATCAAGAGTAATTTTTGGGACACGCGGCACACGGCGGTGATGGGCCCCGGGATCGATAACCGGGAGTGAAGTTTATTATTCAATGCAATTGCGCGCTGCTCCAATCCAGTATGAATGAAATAGCGGGGCGGGCTGTTTTGAAAACTTTGTACTCCGGCGTGATTACGTTGCCACCCTTTCTCACTCTTAGCCCGGGTTCACCCCGTTCGCCCTACGCCAGGGTGTGTTTCTCTTTCTCCCCCCCCCTCCCGCGCTTTCTCTCTCGTCAAACTTGCCTATTGCGAAGTTTCAAATTTCGCAACTGCGCGTGCTCGCGTCTTGATTGAACCGAGCCGGGCGAGTCGAGCGGTTAAAGGCGCGCTCCATCAACGGGAATCAATGATTCACGTTCACGAAAACGTGAAACGCGCGCCCACGAACGTTTTTCCAGCGCCCGCAAACCAGTGACCTGTGTATGCGCTTGGATTTTAAGAATTTCATGCCCCTCTCTGCCACCGCGTGCACGTTTCACTTCTTCATTTTCCGGTTTTTACGCTTTTATGCCCGGCTCTTATCGTCTCATATTCCCGCGGACGTGCATATACGCGTGCGATATTTCCCAGGTAAAAAGCGCGGCGAGGCTCGCGGTAACGAAAATGTCGGGGAAATAAGCTCGCCAGATCTCCTCTTAGTTATCGAAATAATGCAGCGGGACTACGGACGATAAATAATTGAAAGAGTTGAAGTTGCTACGGGCCCTAAATAAAGAGAGTTTCCGGATCCGCGGGAAAAACAAGTTAAACTTTTAAGCTTTAATCGCGTTGTTTTCGAGAAATGTGTTACTTATTCAATAAATTCACGAGCACTAAGCATTGGATCTGGACTTCAGAACTATTTTATTAATTTTTTTTTTTTTCTTGTGAAAAGAGCTTATTTGACAGCAAACGTATTCGGGATTTTATGGATTTTTCCCCGTGCATTCCCCAGCGGCGAGACACGATAATATTACATAAATGCAACAGAGAAACGCGAAAATGTTAATTTGAATAGAGAGAAGTGTATTTCGTATGGGGAATAGAATTACTTTGTGCCAGACGAGATAGGTTCTTTTGAAACTCACGTGAAAGCACAATTTTTTTTCCATGTAAAATCTATATTACCGGTCTCGCACACACAAACACGCACACACATGCACACGCACGCACGCACACACACGCGCGCACACGCACACACACAAACACAAACACACACACAACACGTGGGCGCATAGCGTAACGCCAAGCTTAAAGTAACGCTCATTTTTTCACATTATCGGCGTTATCGCGATCGTGCACCTTAAGGCACAAAGAAGATTCAAGAAACTTTCGTTCCGTTATGGCGCGTGTATCTCCTTTACCGCAGAGATCTTAATGCGCCCTCGCATTACGTGCCTGGCGAGCTGAAGTTTCGCGCGCAGAGAAGAAGAAGAAGAAGAAGAAATTATACGCGAGGCCAGAATTAAACGTCGGCAATGAAATTATTCCGTTAAGGATGCTTTATCAGCGAAACGTTTATTTTGCGAGGAACGCGGAATAAACGGGCCTGTTGAAACGCCAAGAAAAATGTGCTAATCGCGAGAGCGCGATCGCTGTTAACATCGTCGGTGTCCGGGGAGGTATCGTGCGAAAGCACGATATTTTTGATTTATGTCGACTGTAACGGCGTGCCGTTACGTTCGTAAATCTTTTCGTGAGGGAAGATTGATTTGGCGCCAAATCGTCGCACACACCGTATGCAACGGTAGCATCTCGTAAATTCGAGTTTCTCAAAATCGTCACCGTCGCATGCGTTCTTTTATTATTTTTTTTTTTAATTTAAAATTTCGACCATGGAGAAGAGAAATTGTCTCGCACAAGTCTTTCCCGCTCGAAAACACTGCTGCGTGTTTTTCTGTATAGGTTTTCCTTCGCAAAGAAAATATACTGTATATTTTTTTAACCTGCGCTCGTTTCTTTTGCAGAGGAAAAAAAAAGAGAGACCGGAATTGCTATTGTACGCCACACGGCTATTTGCTTCGCTTTAATTAAATTTCATACCGTTCAGTTTTCATTATGATCCACGAAGATTTATCGACGACATACCCGCGCGAGATGAATCGTCCAAGTTCGTGAGCGCATAATCTCGGGGGTAAAACCAGACGATGAAAAAGCGGAGATGTCGGCGGATAATACGCGCGAGAGTTATTTCTGCCGCGCGAATCCTTTTAATCGCCCTCTAGCCCTGAGGTGACGTCGCGGGCACCGATAAATTTGTAGCCATACCATCTGTCGCCATCTTCGGAATCAGACCGATTAACGACGGGACCGTTCGAGCACCACTCGTCGCGCTCGTTATTTACCGAGGAAAATCTAATTTACGATCGCGCGTAGCCGTGCAACAAAAGACCGAAATTGCATTAAGTCATAACTGCGACTGCAGGCACTTTAATTGCAGAGAGTTTACTTTGCCGAACAACAGAGACTGCGGGATTCGCGAGATGCTCGTTGTGCATCCGTCTTTCAAACTTATCCTCTTGTAAAATTGAATATTTGAATAGGGAAAGCTTCGCAAATTCGCTGTACCGGAAAATTGGATATTGATCTAATTAGTTTTTAGTAAGTAGCGCGTAATGCAATAATCGGCGCAACGGATCGTATCGGTAAAAAACGACGCAAAATGACTTTAATTTCCACAGTTTTGGTAACAATAAACTTTATAATGTATACAAGTCCGAGTTTCCCCAATTGAAACGCGCATTGCAGAGTTTACTTATTACTTTGCTAACTTTAACAAAATTAAGAACTTTTTTATACTTTCAAAAATTTTTTCACACTTTTTTTCTGCTTTACAGATTGCAAGAAGTTAGAATAACTAAACTTATGCTATTTTAATGTAAACAAAATCTTATTAAATGTTATTTGGATCTATCAAAGTTTTAATGATAATTATTGTACTAAATTCAGTGCTGGAGAAAGAGTTGAAATAGAAAATAGTAAATATTTATTTAAAGGATGTATGTATAAGAAATACTATTTGCAAGAATTTTGTAGTAAAAAAAGCAAATAGTGTTAATATTTCCATATTCAATTATACATTTAGTTGAAATACAATATTGATATTCAATACATTTAGTTGAAATACAATATTTTACATTTCGATATGTCATGGATAAATAAATTTTCTCTATTTTCTATTGTTTATTTGCTATTTTCTATTTCTGAAGAGTACAAAATAGAAAATAATAAGACTAAAATAATTACCTAGCTACTCTTGATATTCAATGATAAGTGAATTTATTTTAAAACTTATTTATAGAAAAATGAGTTACATTTATATGTATCCATGAAATATATGCTGTTTTTATTTTAGTCTTACTACTTTCTATTTTGTATTCCTGAAAAATAGAAAGTCATGAATAAACAATAGAAAATGGAGAAAACTTATTTATTCATCGTATCTAAAATATAAAGTAAATATCATATTTCAAATAAATGTATACATAAATGTTAGAAACCATATGCTTTTTTATATTTATTACAAAATACTTATTTTAAATAATACTTTGTATACATACATTTTTAAAATAAATATTTCTGTTGAATTTATTTCAATTTTTTCCCATTGCATTGACTAAATTTAAATTAGTGCTTGGGTAAGAATATATCCACAATAGCACTCTAGAGTGAAACGAAGCAAACAGTTTTGCAAATTTTCTAAAGACTTTCAACTTTCTTACGAGGCAGGCAAAATTGCTCGTTTTTCATATCTACCTCGACGTGGAAGACTTATCAATATGCCATTTTCGATACGGAAGACCTATCAATACCCTATTTCAAGAACGGCGACCGAAAATGTAAATGTAGATTACGTGGTATGCTTCCATATCGGGGTACGCGTGAACTTCCGGTGACCATATGGCGTGTGCGCCAATTTATTACATCCTGAACTCCCTCGAGAGACGCGTTAATCGCTTCTGGTGATATCGAAGATGAAGCCGTGGGATCTCGCGCAAATTTAGCTCGGCTATAACATCATCGAAGTAGCGCGAATTTAAAGCCCCTTGATTTACGTATGAAATATGTTGCTCGCCCACATTTTCACAATATTATTCGTCGCGTTTTTGAGATAGACTTCCCTTTGATACATTATCTTCGGATTTAGCATTCCTCTGATAAAATATTATTACGATTTATTTTCGCGACGGAATTATAAATTCATATACGTTGTGTATACGTGAAAAAAAAACATCGTACTCATATGACTGCGTAATATTTTATATTACGCATACATATTTCAACCCTTTCGTGCCTGGTGGCACACATGTGTGCCAAAAATTCATATCTTAAAAAATTTATATCTCCCACAAAGATGAAGATAACAACTTTTTCCTGGGCTCTCATTTTAAAGATGAAAGATAAGTCTCTTCACAGTAAAAAATCAACACCTTTAGGAATTTTTCCCCTTGATTTGCATATTGCATAAAAAATTCGTAAAGTAGGGTAAAAGTGAAAAATGCATATATCTTCCACAAAAATTAAGATAGCGAGTTTTTTCTGGGCTCATTTTGAAGATCAATGTAAGGGCTATTTATAAAAAATATCGCTATTTGCTTTCAAAATGGCGGATCCAATACGGTGGATCAATATGTAAAATTTTCTTGGATTTGAATAAACTGATACTTCAAGGGTTTTTGGGGTCACTGATTATGAATCTGTAATCAGACTTTCAAAATTCAAAGTAGCGGACCAAAATAACACTCTCATATCCAACATAATTTATTATTTTTATCCGTCCCAAAAATCTCTATTATGGCACGAATTAGATGCAAATTATTCCTAGAAAAAAGTCAGGCACGAAAGGGTTGAGAGCGGGAATTTATGTTACGTAATGAAAACGCGCCGCAGATCGAAGAAGTTATTCCATTTCGCTCATTTTCCTGGGTGCAAAAGTACTTTTATGATACTTAATGGATAGGGCACGTTGCGGAAGTGCTCTCCGATTATTTCGGTGTTCGATCCTTTCTCGAAAGTACTTTTACCTCGCGCTTAAAGACTGCAAATGCCATTCGGCGCGAACGGCGCACTTGGCAGAAGAGTGAAGTTCCTTATTATTAAATCGCATCTTATTTCCGGATTGTCGGCGCTTCATTCCGCGCGAGTTCGCCTTAGGTTCCGCTACTCCCCGTAAAACCGAAGGCAAAGAAAGCTATTAATCGTACGAGACATTTCGCGGAATGAGATAGACTGTTAATACTTACAGCTGTTGTGCGACCGCAACTATACGTAACGGTTAAAAAAACTTTTTTTTCATAAGACTTAAAACGTGGCGGAAAGCAAAGAAGCATTTTCCATGTCGCTTCGGTTCTTCAGTTTCGCCTCTCCCTTAAATAAAAAAAGAAAAAAGAGGGAGAGAAATGTGTCCAACTCTTCGTGGATGCGAGAAGAGAGGAAGCTGAAGCACAGAAGTTCCCTTGAACATGCGACTTTCTCGAGGAATATTTAGAGAAGTTTCACGAGTAACACCTCGCTAACTGTGAGCACTTGCTGTTGGCTCACCGCAATCTGGCATGATTATATACGCCACTGTACATAAAGTGTATGCAGCGTCGTCGTCGTCGTCGTCGTCGTCGTAGTAGTCTTTCCGCGCGAGCTTTCCGTAGGAGTGGAGGCGTAAATACGCCTCTCGAGAGGATGATACGGAGCGTCGGATAGGAAACGTTGGAAGTTGGAAAAGAAGCGGAGAAATTACGTTGGGCCCGAGATTCTGCTAGGTGGGTTCCGCAACATCGAAAGCATCGCAAACTAAATAGGATCGCAAACGATACGCGTTTATTCTCGCGATGCGGGGCTCCTTTAAAAATATTTCGACGTTTATCGCGGTGGGGTGTAATTGGAAAAGTTGCACGGGGCTCGGTATGGATCTCGTATTCACGCGCCGAACGATTTATAGCAATTACGCGCAATGAGTATTCCGAGTTGTGAATTTATACGCCGCGAGAAAACCCTCTGATGGCCTATGAATATTTATTTGGCAACGCCGTACACACTCGGAATGTATACAAAACGGGCGCCTGCATTAAGATTCTTTCAAGGCGAACTGCTCGCTAATCGGAAAATCGTTAATGAACGTTCTTTATCCGCTCTTAATCTCGCGTGATTAATTCTCTCGTACGGACTTTGCATAATTTATCGCATCGATTTGTAGAAAGGCGCTTTCTTGCCCACACAGAAAGAAATGAGTATCAAATCAACAATTCAGATATAAGCAAGAATATAAAATCTTATTGGAAGAATTTGATAATCTTAAACAGACATAATCAAGAGGCGCGGTCGCGTCTCGCGCCAATGCTTTAGCGAGTCAGCAGATTTGCTTACATGAAGAAACAAAATTTCTTTATGTTAGCAAATTATGTCTGTTTGAGATTATAAAATCTTCCAAGAAGATTTTATATTCTTGCTTATACAGGGTGTTTGTTAATGATTGTCACAACGTTTTACCATAAGAGATGACTTACCGATAATTTTCTAAGCAGCTGTCATATAAGGAGCGTTTAGCAAATTACAAGTGCAGTCGGTAAGTCATCTCTTATGGTAAAACGTTGTGACAACTATTAACAAACACCCTGCATATGAAACAATGAATTGTTGATTTGATACTAATTTTTTTTCTGTGCACGCGTGGAGGCACCGCGTTGCCTTTCAAGTCTCATAAACGTCCGCGAAAACGCGCGATCGCGAAAGTTGGCGCGACGCGTCTCGCGCGTTGTTACTTTGTTCGGGATCCGCACCACCACCACTTCTTGGATATCAAATCCCGGGCTATTTCAATTTGTAAGTTTGCGGAGAGAGGAGCGAAATCGCTGTAACTTCGCCGTATCCATCCGGGAACTTTATTTCTGGTCGTTTCTGGTCCGTCGCGCGAACACGAAAACTCATTTTCCGAGCCAAGGAGGCGCGAGAAAACACGTCCCGGGGCTCTCTCTCTCTCTCTCTTTCTCTCTCTCTCTCTTTCTTTCTCTCTCTCTCTCTCTCTCTCTCTCTCTCTCTTTCTCTCTCTCTCTCTCGGGCGGGCGCGAGAGGGGGTTGCCGTTTGCCCCGGCTTAGTAAGTGACTTTGTTTATTAACTCGGCGCACTTCCGAATTTCTCGCGCGGCCATCATCCGTGGAATGTGAAATACGCGCGCTACAGCGTAGCGCGCGGCGCAAAGTATGTGCCGGCATCGGGCCGAGATAAAAGTGATTTATTTTGTGCAGCGCCGTAATGCCTTGGATGTCGCACATATCGCGGCGAACGTGCCGTAATTTTGAGAAAAATAACGTGCGCGCAAAGCCTCATTGCGCGATATTTCAAAATTGTAGCGCTCTTTTTACTCCCCCCCCCCTCAAAAAGGCAACGCCTATTTTTCAAAAATTTCAACCCTCGCGCGATACGCGAGCGAAAATTTATGGCGCGCCACGCGAATATCTGATGAATTTTTTAACAAATTGCGCCACGCCCGCGCGAGCGATAACGCGTGGTATTTTCGATCTTATAGGTACACGTGAATGTTTATATCGTGGCGGGAAATACCTCTAAAGGTTACGAGGGATCTAGTACTATCGCAGCACTTGCTCCGATTTCCGGCGGCCGAAGGGGGTCGCGTTACGCTTTGACCTGCGACGTACACACGTAGGCGTCGCAGGTGTCGAACGTACCGATGGAAATAATAAATAAATACCCGGTCGTGTGTATATAAAATGCATGAGGAGCGACGGGGGTGTGTTGGGTGCCTCAGCCGATGATCTAACCGCATATAAGATGGTTCCCCGTGCAGAAGTAGGTCGAGAAATTACAGAGCACAATTCTTTTATGCGTTCCTCCGTGTTTTCCAGAAGTTTCAATTAAAAAAAAAAATGAATTGGAGGATTGATGTACTTTTTTACGCTCTGACTATTTTCAATAAACATTTTCTGCAGCAGAACATCCGAACTCGTCTCGACAACTTTATCGAAATCTAGATAAGGAGAAATACAATGTTGCGTAAGAAAAACAAGTTAAAAGTAATAGTTTTAGGGGAAAGTGATGTACCTTTGTGATCATTTTGACGTTTTTTTTTTTATTGTGCAGGTTTTATTTTGATATTTAAAAATACGAAAACTCTGAAAATTCTGAAAATATTCTATCCTTTCAAATATTAACGTTGAAATGTATTTTTTGTAGATTTAAATTGTTATTTTATATATATCTTTTTCAACGTAAAGGTGTGAGATGTATTTCACGTGATGCTGTAACAAACTATTGGAGTGACGGATTTGTCGCTCTTATTCCAGCGGCTGAAATTTCGTAATTTGGACAGTTGTTTATTGTTTCGTGTACAATAATTGTCGCAGGAATAATTATGCGACAAGTCATCACGTGATCCCTTTTGCTGTTCAAACGGCCAGTTCAAGCGGCTCGTGAAATCGCCTTTAGAAAAAAATTGAATTTTACTCAAAGGGAGACTGAGGCTCGTTGGCACAATTTTCACAATTTCGGCATTCAATTTTTTAGATAATTAATTAATAAGATTAAACTGTACTAATGTGACAGAGAGAGCCTTTCTTTTTACGCCAGGAATGATTCTGTATATGATAAATTCTTTATAATACACAGAAAGAACGATTTTGCTGAAGTGTCTAAAAATTTAACTGGAGACAAATTTGAAAATAATTTTGTTAGACTCTCAAACTGATTGTTAGAATGTCAAAATTTTTTGCAACATTGCTCATCATGCTTGAACATCCGACATAATTATTTTAATGACCCAATACAATTATTTTCAGAACTGTATTCAGCTAAATGTTTAAATACATCAACAAGATCGTTCTTTCCATATAAGTAAAATGTTGTATTGTCACAAACTTGTCGTGATAGCAAGATAAATTGGCACGTATCATAATGTAAATTGCCTACGACAAACTATATTAAATTAATAAAAAAACGTAATAAAAATAAAAAACAGTTTGCAGATTTTTTGTAAAGATTATATTTTTTAAAGTAATTTTGTGGTGATTGAATAGCAAAATGTTGCTGTTACAGAAGAACAAATGTACGTGTAAATTTCTTTAAATTTGGCTTGTTTCACCGTATGAAATAGAGAACGTTTTATTAAAGCTAAGTTGTAATTGAATATTTTTTTATCTTTTCCAAGATATAATACAATATATCTGTTACTGATGAATAGTACATTTACTCATTTTCTATTTGTTGTTAATTTTATAAATTGTTTATTTTTTAACCCTTTATTTTTTATTAAAGAAATTTTTCAAACTACTTACTTTGTACTCAAACAACAAATCAAGCAATAAACAATTTTTATAGCAGCATAGTTTTATTATTAAAATTGTAGATTATAAAGCACTTTTGATAGTCAAACTGCATATTTACTTACACAAATATCCAATAATAGCTTCACAGGATAACATAGTCAAAGGTATAATGGATCAAAGGAACATCGTCTTTCCCTGCTATTTTACATATAATTTACAAAAATACATATTATTTTAACTTTTAATGGCTATATTAGGACGTGATCGTTGAAAAATATTCAAGTTCAAAGAGAAAGAGAAGATATTAATTTTTCTAAACTTTTTGAACCTTTGTGCAACCTCACAAAGAAAACCTATGCTACAGTTTTGGTTACTCCGGCACGAGGAATTAACTTTGTATATGTTTAACGTGTTACCGCCGTACATTGGCACATTTTTCGATGCCGCGATCGTCCGATCGTGGCTTTTTTCTACTTCGTCGTGTAGGTTTACCGAGCTTCGCGCAATGGAATTGGCTACTGCGAGTAGCGGTTCTCGTGCGGCGCTGTAAATTTCTCAACACCACCGAGGGGAATCCTTTCGCTCGCGCGAGTCGTATAACTCTTTAATGCTCTCCAACGAGCCGTGCGCTCGCTCCTTGCCCTTCTAGGGCGCATCCGTCGTTCCGCTCCAGAAGGGCTCCGCTTTGTATCTTGCCGTTTCGCAAAAGAGAATGGCATCCCTTTGGGCCGGTCCTTGCCGCCGTGTCGCTGTAGGGTTCCCTTGTTATGAACACGCTATTTTGCCCAGCTGCATATTGCGGTACGCGAATTTCGCGACGGACAATTACTCTTGTATCAGGGTCGCTCTGAATATTAAACGGATCCTTGTAACGATGTTCACTGTTGCAAAAATTCGTAAATTAAGTTGGAGTGCAGACAGGAGGAAGACTATAGATCTTTTCAATGACAATATTTGCCATAATTTATACCTCACTGCCTGATTTATAAGTCTTACATTAATGCTACAATATTTTAAATTAATACGAAGGAGAAAATTGTTTGCACACTGAGAGAAAAAATTGTAGTGGCAACTATATATAAAGGGACAATCATGCAAATTTTGTTAATAGAATTATAATATATAGTTAAATGAACTATATTATAATTATTGCAACTAAATTAATGGTTAAATGAACTAATAAAAAATAGTTGTAGTTATTATATTATATAGTATATTACAACTATTTTTTATTAGTTCTCTTAATCATTAACTTAGTTGCAATAACTATAATATAGTTCACTTAACTATTATATATTATAATTTTATTAACAAAATTTATATGGTTGTCCCCTTATAGTTACCATCACTACAATTTTTTTCTCTCATTGTAGATATACTGCACACTATACTCATAATTTCTTTTACTTAATAAAAGAATCAAATAAAGGCGAAAGAGAGCACAGGGCGGATAATGATGCGCGAGATAAAATTATTAGTTATTAACAAAGCTTATTCATCTTTAATATAATTAAACAAACGAACGAATGTTCCGACTCTCTTTGGAATCATCTTCAGCGCATCGATAACAAAATTCCAAAAAAATTGTCTAGCCATTATCAGTCCAAAGAGCAGTTGAGTCATTAAAGGTTTGCCAAATCCGCAGTGGCATCTTCAAACGTCGTGGTGTCAAAGGAGATGAAAAATTCTACCCAGAGAGACTGACGAAAACTAGTGAAGCCTTGGATGACGAATATCTTCGAAGAACATTTGAATGTCAAGTGGATGAATTAAATTAAAAAACTACGTTGCGCAAAGAGACGTGCTTACTGCACTGAGAGAAATGTTTGGTAAAATCAACCAAAGTTTGGTTGAATAGTGATCAAATGAATTTTATAGTTATAAGTGCTAAATATATAGTTTTGATCAAACAATTTGTAGCCTTAACCAAAAATTATTTTCATAGAACAAATTACAAAAAGTTTTGTTAAATGTAACTAAGTTCTTGGTACCATTAACTACAAAATTCATTTCATCGCTATTCTACCAAACGATTTCTCTCACAAGGAATGTACCCGAGGTGTCCACCTCCGATCTTGACGAGCTTTTAATATGTTATTG
>QKQZ01031370.1:0-12285 GCA_003595255.1 Solenopsis fugax | reverse complement strand
ATGGGCCCCTGGCTACATAGTGGGGGATGATACACAGAGTGGAAGCTGGAAAATCCACGATCGAGTCCCATCCTCCTCACGAACGTGCGCCCTCGAAATCGTATCTCCCCGAGAGGGGCCCCAACGCGGCGATCGCTCGTGCTTTCAAACACGAAAGGTGTTTCGTGTTTCGGTCTCGAGAAAATTACGGTACCCTCGTATTTCTGTCAGGCGAGATCCACGCACTGGACTGACGGATTGGATCGTTACTTTCGTCCGAAACCTGTCCGGTCATCGATTTCGTTATACGCTCCGCCTGGAGACAAGAGCGATCGCAACTGGTTATTTGCCTTCCGCAATTTTGTGCAATGGGGTCAAGCGCAGCGCAAACACTTTCAGCTATGTGTGCTGAGAGCACGTGCCCATAGATATACATATAATACATATTTATATCTATATATTGTTTACAGTGGCAGCCCCGAATCGCGTGAAACTCGATGGTTCTTGTGAATAATGCATGTAGAATGATAATAGAATCTCGCTTATCTCAATTAATTATGTATACCAATTTAATTAACATCAAATTAACATCAAATTACATTAGTTACGCGGTGTAACTCGGCGTCATAAATGGCTGCGGTAAACGTAGATGAACGACGACGGGAGACGCACTCGCAGGGAGGAACTCTTTTCTTTTCAAAATCAAACGATTGACCGACAATGAGTAGAGGCAAATTCATATATTTCAGCCGCGCTGGATGTATGTACATGCGATGTTTCTTTATTACATAAACGCAATGATTACATACATACAAACGTTTCGACTCGAACATCGAGTCATCTTCAGTGTATAAATATCAAACTGTAACGATCCGCTGTCGTCGGTTGTTCTTATGTTTGGTATCCACGTTAATAGAAACTGTGAGAATGATAATAACGAAGGGGTAATGCCAGGAGAAGTCAAGTAATTAATCTTTTCTTTTCTCCGGGAAATATAAAGTGCAATGCGATTTCGTTGCATATTTTAAGTGGTGCAACCAATGAGGAAAAAGCCCGAATTTTGTACTTTCACTTTCACCGTGTCGCGCCACGTGGAACCGTTGGCACTGCAGTGCTATTCCCGACACGAAGCGCAACGGTATTCGTTTGACGACGAGACAGATATACGGACAGACAGTTGTGCAAGCAAGGACAATTTGATACGTCGCATTAATCAGCGGCTGCTTTCGCAGTCAGAGCATCGCGAAAAAAGACCGACGTTTCTTTTCTCTTTTTTTTTTTTCCTTTTTCACCTTCGATATACCTTTCACGCAGCGCGGCTCTACCAGGTACGTGCTGAAATTCTCTTTTTTTTCTCGCGCGGTGCCGGTATCGGATGGAATATTGATACTTGTGATATTCGGCGGTCTGAAATTAGACCGATCGTAAATCCCTACGACGAAAAGCGGCAATATACACGAGAGGAGTATCTCTCTCTTTCTCTCTCTCTCTCTCTCTCTCTTTCTCTCCCTCTCTCTTTCTCTGAGCAGCAGCGGCCGCTCGAGCAACTCGCGCCCCCACGAGACTCTCGGCTCTTTTTCACTGGGTGAACACTATCAGCGCGTATCAGCGAGCAGTACGGCTCCATCCCTTCGGCAGAGACGACGTTGCTGCAGAGAGTAGCCCTCGCAACCGTGCTCTCGTCTCGAACGAAAATGCTCGTTAACAAGTACCACCGTGCGTTGAGCGGGCGGACTTCACTCCGGCAGCTGCTGAACGGTATTTATACTACTTCGTGCCATCTCGTCAGCTTCGTGCAGTTCACATAATGGGTGGCGAGAATCTAGCCGCGGGAGCATGCCGCTCTACCGCGGATGCTGCGTGGACCGTGACAAAATCGATAAATTCATGTCGGCTCCAGCTGCTTCGCCGTCCCGCGAACCTTAAATCCCTCTTTGCAGAGCAGCGAAGAAATTAATATATTAACGAAAGAGGAATATATATTTTTAACTCTCTCAGTGTAGTTCTCAGTGCATCTTTGACAGATATACTCTTGACATAGTATCTTTAGTTAAGAGCGCTAATCTTTCAATATATCCGGTCTTTATCTTATCCGGAATTTTAAATAGTGCAAAACTAAAAAAAGAATGTTTACTTTCGTTATGACCTTGGATATGCTAATTTTAAATCGATTTTGCACAAAACACAGCTTTGCACGTTTCAAAACTACTAAACCTTCTCTCTCACATTTTTGCGAAGAAAATTGTATCCAAGTTAATATAGAAGGATTAAATTTATTAATTATCTTGGCAATATTTAATTAACAATAAACATTTGATGATGAATATTCTTGTATCTCCATAGAACGGCCAGTAAAAGTTTAGATCGCAAATATTGACAAATATGTAAATAACGTTAATAACGATTGCTAAATATTTTGAGTCACTTTTCTCAGATATTTTCAATGGTAAAGAAGTTAAATAAAAAGCGTTGGCGAGATATATATAATCCAAAGGGAATATTCGTTCGAAAAATTTAAAGAACAAATCTTTGATTAAAAGAAAGAGCCAAAAGTTTCAAATCTTTTGAAATCTCAACAATGAGAAAAATAAGCATTGTCACGCTTATCATCAACTTTGTTACTTGAACAAATTTGAACGATTGGTTTCTATCTTCTGACAATAGCTCACACTCGAGCAAACGTCTGATATCTGAGATAAGAGAGTTCATCCAAAACATGTTATCTGAATTACGTTTATCGTATCCTACAATCGTTTACCTTTCAATGTTGAGAATCTAATCTTTTAATTTTGATTTTTTCATATCTGACAAACTTTGTTTTTATCCTCCTGGTTTTACCAATATAGAAGACGTTACAATCTCTATTTTCTTTATTTATACTTTATATATACTGTACGTTACCGTGCGCGACTTGCGTCCCATGTCACTGCAAATTGCAATTTGCAATGTAATGATTTACGAGGGGTTCCTATACGTAAAATCCTAGTAATATATCAAGCAATCATCTTTAACTATCGCTAATAGAACTGATTACCGGAGTTGTTGAACAATTCAGCTAGTTAAGCTGTTTTTCTGCTCCAATGTGATAAAAGTGCGGAAAAACACACACACACACACACACACACACACACACACACACACACACACACACACATATATATATATTCTCTGCAAAGGAAATATATATTTAGATATTGCACGTAGGAAAACATGTTTAGATATAAGAGTATAATGTTGTCGTGCAGGCGTTACAACGTGGAAGAGATGCTTAACCGGTTCGGTGCCGAGGGAACCAGAAGGGCCGGTACTTACGACGGAAATACCGGGGCCTCGATCCCGCAGCTTGCTGCAGGAATTGAATGCGATACAAGTACGTCAGGCACTCTTGATTCTTTGGGTGACGTCACGGCACAATGTAGTAATTTATCAATTAAACCATTTGCTATCTGTGACGATGTTTTGAACATCGCTTCGCCTCGCTCGAATTTCGATTCGGTTTAACGCTACAGCTTTACCATTTATTACGATAGTATTTGCTACATGTAGAATCGAAATGTATACATACAAGATATGAGTAATAATGCGAAATCTTTTGTAAATATGCCAGAGACGAAATGGGTTTACAATGTTGAAATCTGTGACTTCAGCAAGCGTCTTCCGTACAATTCTTCGCAGACTATGAAAAATCCGCCGGTAATTACATAATAGACGTTGACGGGAACGTGTTGCTGGACGTTTATATGCAAATCTCATCAATGCCCCTAGGGTACAATCATCCGGCGATGTTGGAGGCTCTCGCCGATCCCGTTAATCAAGTGAGTGATATGAAGGCACTCTCCGCCGCGGAGTACCGTATTTTTTTTCTCATATACGGAATTTGCATGCTAATCTCTCCTACAAGCTATATCACTTAAACTTTAAGTGTACACTATTTGATAAAATTCCAATAATCCGACGTTCTTAAAATATATAGCGAATTATTTTACTTTATATACTCGTAGATGGTATTCGAATAATAAAAAAGAAATTAACGATTATGTCTCTTTCCAGAAAATTATAGCGAATAGACCTGCGTTAGGTGTCTTTCCAGGGAAAGACTGGCCTAATAAATTAAGGGACGTCCTGCTCACGAAAAAGGTAACGGATATGTCTCGTAGAGATTATAAACCATTTCCTATCGTCTATAATCTTATTGCGCAATTTAAATAGGAATTATCATTTTGCCCAGTTTGCGCCACCCGGATTGTCGCACATCACGACCATGATGTGCGGCTCCTGTTCCAACGAGAACGCTTTTAAAAACATTTTTATCTGGTACGCCGAGAAACAAAGACAAGGAAAGCCGTTCACGAAGGAGGAGATGGAGTCGTGTATGATAAATCAAGTCCCTGGCTCGCCGCGATACTCTATTATGTCCTTTAAAGGTCAGTCACCCGTACGCGGGCGAAGGCAAGTTTCTATTCTAATTAGAAGTCTTTACGAAGTGTTCAATATCGACAGGTAGCTTTCATGGAAGAACCTTAGGTTGCCTCTCAACGACTCACAGCAAGTACATTCACAAGATGGATATACCAGCCTTCGACTGGCCTATCGCCTCCTTTCCAGAGTACAAATATCCTTTAGAAGAGAATATGCGAGAAAACAAGCAGGAAGATAAGCGTTGCCTCGCGAAGGTAACGTCAAGCCCGCCACTGTTAAATGTCTCTCGAGCGTGTCGCACTTGAGAGAAGACTTTAAGAACATGTGGTGATATGCGATATTTTCAGGTCGAGGAACTATTCGAGAAGTACAAAAATGAAAAGAAAATACCAGTGGCCGGCGTGATAATTGAACCTATTCAGGCGGAAGGCGGTGACAATCACGCGTCGGCAGAATTCTTTCAGGAACTTCAACGCGTGACGCGAAAGGTAAGGCGTGTAGCTCGCAAAACAATTATCTTACCGTGCGTAAAAAGCGAGGAGAGAAAAGGATAAGTATTACGTTGCAATATTTCGGATTAAAATATTAATGCAAATTCGGATTTTAAAATATTATTATATTTCAGCACGGAGCCGCGTTACTCATCGACGAAGTGCAAACCGGTGGCGGACCAACGGGAAAAATGTGGTGCCACGAGTACTTTAATTTAGATAGCCCACCCGACGTGATGACTTTCAGCAAGAAAATGCAATTGGGCGGTTATTATCATTCGGCGGATCTGAAGTAAATTTTTTTTTCATGATAAAACGATAACGTCGTGTTTTAAGCATTAACATTTACTTACGACCCGCACATCGCAGACCGAAACTGTCGTATCGTGTGTTCAATACTTGGATGGGCGATCCCAGCAAAGTGATATTGCTCGAAACAATCGTAAAAACGATCCAGAAGGAGAACCTTTTGGATAGGGTTACGCGCGTTGGCGACTACATGTCGAAACATTTAATGGATATGCAAAAGGAGCATTCCAATGTAATCAACGCGGTGCGCGGACGCGGGACCTTCATAGCGTTTAATTGCGCCTCACCTGAAATGCGGGACAACATCATCAAGAAACTTGCAGTGAGAGGTAAGGTGGTAATCGCAAAGTAAAATGTGAGCGCTAAAAATATCTCTCACGTCTTCGTACTTTTTGTGTTCCTATTAGGTGTCGCCGTAGGTGGATGCGGCAGCCGGGCCGTAAGATTGAGGCCTGCGTTGACTTTCACGGAGCGTCATGCCGATATATTTCTCGATGCGCTTCGTTCTGTGTTAAAAAAATAAGAATGATCTTGGTGATTTCTTTGTGTCTTCCAAATCATCCACGTCTTCCATTACTCGCGGAGATGCATCGCGTGATTTACGAAGTCTATAAATAACCATTTATTTTTCTATGGCAGTTATACATTATGAGGATAGTTTATGACAATGTCGCATGATAAACTAATCAACTTGATTGTCTTGCATACATGCAAAGTTCGATATACGTTCCAGAAAATGTGTAACAGTATGATATATTTCATATTTTGAGTATTTATTACATTTCAGAAAATATAGTACAAAGTGATGCTTACCAATTAATTATTATAACGTATATTAATTTTCAACAATTAATTTATATTCCGTTTTGTCTTTCGGCTGTTATTCGCTTATTGGCATGATTTACATAATTAGAAAAATTATTGCACAATTACAAAATGTTTTTAAAAAAAAAACTGCCAGTAAAAAATGTTGAAACTGGATCTTGATTTTTATTAACAAGTATCAATATCATTCATCTCGTCATTTTTTTGAGTATTTCGGCAAAATGCTCGTATTCTTGATGATGACTCTTCTGTGTCATGTAAGCCTTTGTTCTCATCTGAAAGAATATGTGAAATAAAGATTAAAACAAAATAACATATAAAAAATTCGAAACTCTGATTATTGCAAATGCGTATTTACCGTCACTTTAGAATCCACCGAACCATGTCGTTGTGACAAGTGCCACAAATTTACAGCCATATTCGCTAATGCAGCATCCCGTAAATCTGCACGAATAATAAAGCAATTAAACAGTTCGAGTGCCAAGGCAGATTGTTTATCGAATTGGTCAGTAGATCCAAGATACTTGAGATGACTTAAGACTTCCTCAACAATCTTTGAACATATTTTATTGACTTCACCAATAAATTTCTGATCAGATCCATACAGTTTATCATTAGAGTCGATCTGAAAAGTCATTATGATAGATCTTATAATCTTTTTTTATAATTTTTCTAACTTTCGAGCATATCGTAAAATTGCAGTTATTTATCCTTTCAAATATGCACGAAAGCATGAAATACCTTATCAATATGGTACGGATAATTTTCTTGTGCTACTGTTGAAAGAAGATCGAGTACACGTAAATACAAATATGGTTTGGTTGAGGAGTTCTCCTCGAAACAACGTTGAACTGCGTTGAGCAAGCCTCTCATCAAATACAAAACACCGTGCTCTGGGCTATCCTAGTACAAAGCGAAGCAAAATTAAAATCACAAAATTAAAACCTAGCACATTCCAGTATACTTACTGGGACTACTAACAACGTTGACAAAAAATTCGACAAGTATGAGAGCAAGTATGGTTGCGAGCTTTTCTGTCTTCCATCGATGTCGATGGTTTTCGGCATTTCCGGAACTAAACTTAAAGCGGCCTTGAAGCAGGCATCGGCTGAAAATGTATCGGTTTACGCATATAAATTGACGAGATAAATAAAAATAATTAAAATTAAGTTGACTCGAACCTTGGCCTAAACATTGATTCAAAAGGGCAACCTGTCCAGACAGTAGATATAATTGAAGACGTGTATGAACTAAAGTTAACGACGGTATAGTAATAAAACAGAACGCAGCACAAGCGCGTACAAACGCCGACGTTCTCCTCGTGTGGTGGCCACGTACTATCTTTCTGGTATCAATCGATAATCTATTAACACACTGTAAAAAAATAACTTAATTGCTTAATTTGATATAAATTACCATTGCAAAGAAACAGCATAATCGTAGATTACACACCTGTACAAGTTGTATATGAACGCTATCAAGATTAGGAAACGCCGCCCTAGCCTCTGCATAAAAACTAAGTTGCTTCTCAAAATCGCGACCATAGTCTACTCGTTGCACTAGGCCGCATATTAATTGTCCGATCTGTCGTTTTTCATCTTCGACAGTCAGAGCGCTGCATTAATTTGTTTAACTTTAGAGATAAGAAAAAACTTTAATCGCGAAATTAAATTGACGTACCTAACGGAATCGTGCATTATTCTTGCGATAAACATCAGAGCATTTATAATAATAGGATCCGTAATAGGCCCGTTTTGCACACTTAATCCTTCTATAACAGTTTTACAAACTTCAACCTTAACACTTTCTTTGTGAAACAAGTCAATTAGCGGTAAAAAATTGTCCTACAAATGTGAGATCGTTATAATAGATCGAGTGCTTGAAAATAACTTATTGAATAAATACAAGTAATGTGCAGCTACCATGGCGAGCAGCGATTCAAAGTCTTGCGTGTGGGCGACTATTTTCTCAACAATATTTTGCAATTGTGGATAATAATTTTCGAAAGTTTTGTTCGGTCGTAGCCGGTCTATTATTTTGCCGAAAAATAAATTTAGTTCGTTTACCTGCAACACATAAATGTTACAATTAAATTTTATATAAGTACCTTTATTATTATTATTATTATTATTATTATTATTATTATTATTATTATTATTCATACAACTTACAGAAAAGTGTATGACAGTGAACTGAATCCAGATCTCGATACAATGCATGAATTTATTGGGATCTATGAGGTCTGTTATATACTTCCATATCACATTAAGCACTGACTGACAGTCTTCTTTTGGTGGAGATTCTCGTACAAGACATTCACCCAAACTTCGATACAAGAGATATTGAGGATATCCTATCAAAATTAAAAAGAAAACGATTAACACATCTCTAAATTAAATATACATGTTACTATATTTTCTAATTTTTTAATCTCAGTACCATCATCTTCACTTGCTACTATTAAATTAACAAAGTCCATAGCACGTGCAGCAATATACGTTGGTTTAAATGCAGTCAGCACTGTATTTAATAATAACGATCTGAAAACATGTGTCAATTAAATAAAAATTAAAGACTAAAAATAAATTAAAGATTCATATTTAAAATATGTATACCCGTTTTCCTGTTTTTTACATCGAGATAAAACCTCTTCGAGAAGGCTCTCAGGTGATGTCGCCACTAAAACTTGTACGATCCAGTCCAAAGCTGGCGAATACAAATTAAGATACGAATGCAGGGTGATATTTTGTTTCACTATTTCGTTTTTCACAGCAGTCCCAAATAGCTGTTGATACGTAAAAAGAAAATCGTACAAGTTCTCCCTCACGAACTCAAAGTCTGACGTTTTGTTCAATGCCAATCCCACGCGACATAAATAACACCTCGCGTAAACCGCTATCAACGGATTTCCAATACCTCTTATCATACGAGTTATACGTAATAGAGCAGTGTTAAACTCGCTAAAATCAAAGTATTATTTTAACATTTTAAATTTTATATTATTACGATATCGACATCTATTACGAGAATCTTACCTCGTTGTTAGAAAACTGTAAGATTTTATTATCGCCATTTCTACATAGAGACGCGGTACTAATTCGCGTATAGAAGCTATTTTGTAAAACCAATTCTGACAAGTTTCTTTTGCATTCTCGGGAACCATATCGGGAGTAAAATTATCAGGCAAACTCGTAGGTACTTTACTTCCTGGTCTACGAAAGAAAATATTGCTATAAACAACTACGAATAATATTCGCAATTGCGCAGCAACTAGAAAAATATAAAATGTATGCAGTCAAAGAATAACATCTTATATAATTACTTGTAGTACTCGGCCTTCATTTTTAATCTCTCGTACACAAGTTTTCCAAAGATATCCAAAATATCTGTGATGAGAACAAACTTACTCGGATAAAAAGCCATTACAGACGTATCTACTAATAATTTGGCACACTGAAATAATTTAGCGTTAATTCCTAAATCATGAGATCTTTGCCCCAAGCTTTCTCGTAGCTAAACAAACGTATCAAAACCTGTATTGCAATTTTGAGCGCCTTTACTCTTTGGTCGGAATGCCATGCTTGTACCAGTTCGTTGTTTAATTGCTCAATCCGCGCGGTATACTGTTGCTGTGACAAGTCCAGCATTTGCCTAACGGAACCTTCCTCAAAGTCGTCTAATTGTTCAAGCCTTGTTTTTACTTTGTCGACCATCGGTCCACTTGGCTGAACTTTCACTACAACTGTAACAAAGCGACATGTAAGCAATTTAAAACGCTGTACATATTAATAAGCAATTCAGAATAAATAATATTGTATTTTAATAATTACTTTATAAAATTAAATTAAATGTTAATCTTTTGGGGAAGTAAAGTACCTTTCTCTCCACCTGGTAAAAAACTGGTAACAATTGATAGTTTTTCGGAAGTTGTGTATTTGCTTAATATAGCAGAACGTCTGACAGACCATGGCTCTACCAATTCTTCTGCTGTATCCTTTGACTTTTTACTTGCAGGTGCGATATTAGAATAGTCCCACTATAATATAGATAATATAAACATATTGAAAAACTCTGAAATAATAGATATATCATAAATTCTATATTACTTCATCTGCAGCCATTTTAGAGAGAGGATCCAATTCTTCACGAGCAAACTGTGTAAGTGGATCAGAACCATCCAGGGATGGATGACTTAACAATGGATCATTCAGTGGATTTGTAGGAACTGGAGTGTGCGTTGGTGTAGGTGTTCCAGTAGAGGAACCAGTGCTTGTACTTCGTAATGCATTGCGCCTGGCTGCACTACGTCCATCGATTAGCTATGTAAAACATGACAAATTTTCTATGAAAATTTGTATATATATATATATATATATAAAAGACAAATTGAAATGTTTACAATGTTATAAATTAAAGAAATTATTTCTTACAGTAATCACGACTGGTTTCAAAGGATGATCCGCAGCTTCCTCTAGGCATGCAAACTTCACATTTCCATATTCCATGGGTTTCGATATCCTGCGATCAGAGTTTTTTTGGCAATATTGAAGGAGACGGTCCTTCTCACCGATTAAGCTCAAATTTTATAATCTTGTTTATTTTGATACGTACAAGAATATAAAAGAAAAAATCGTCGCTTTCAAGCAGATAAAAAGTTAAAATGTAAATGAACGACTTGTGAGGTCTGTTAGGAAATCTGTTACATCGACGGCGTAGAGGAATATAATAGACGTCTCTTCGCGTGGAAAGTATATGTATGGGTTGCATTAAAACATAAAAATATAATTTTTGTGTTTTTTAAAGTAGAGAATTAAAAACACAAAATACCTGCTTTAAAAACAATACAAAAATTATATAATTTTTGGGTTTTTAAAGCAGGCATTTTATGTTTTTAAAGTCGAGAATTAAAAACAAAATGCCTACTGTAAAAACACAAAAATTATATAATTATGTTTTTAAAGTAGGCATCTTGTGTTTTTAAAACAAAGAATTTGTGTTCGAAAAGCAAATAATTTTGGTAATTAAAGCAAAGAATATTTATAATTTTTTATTTCATTGTTAATATAAATATATCACTTATAAATCAAACAGCTGTCACATAACTTTACTATACCTCATTTACACGTTCTCAATGTTCCTCTACGTCATCGGTGTGATAGATTTCCTAACCTCATAAGTGAGGTTCTTTTACACTTTATAACTTTTTATCTGCTTGAGAGCGACGATTTATTCTTTCCATATTCTTGTTGTATCAAAATAAACAAGATTATAAAATTTGAGCTAAATCGGTGAGAAGAACCGTCTTCTTCAGTATTACCGTCTTATTACTGTAAAATGACATGAGACAGCGTGAGCAAATACTCGAATGGAAACAAATTCTCTTACCATTCTATCTCTGTCATGCTTTCAGCGCGCCGAAATACTTCTTTCAAATCACAAGTAGAAGCAAATTGAAGCGTAATTCGATATCACGCCGATATCGTGCGTCATCATGCAGCTTACGATTCAGTTCAGTTCAGTTCAGTTCAGTTCAGTCATTTTTGGTTCCCGTCAAACGAAACGCGGGGACGATACGACCATACTCCAAAAGCTAGATGTGTATCAGAAATTAAAAGTGGAATCGAAAAAACAGAAGTGAAAACAAATTGCCAATTGTGATGCAATCGGCTATTTCAAAAATATTCCGTAACGGATAAACAAATCCGCACTTATTCAAGGCCCCGAACGGACTATGCAGGACTATGCAGTTTACGACAGTTTACAAATCAGGACCTACAATCTCTTATGTAAATTTTGTAGACAGCGATTGTGGCGTCCTCGCTGCAAGACCGTAGGCAAAATGGAACTACTAATCAATATCTGTCGGTAATAGTTGATAAATCTCGCATGGTATAACATGTGAGATGTTCCGCCATACACGTGCTCGTAGTTGGATCAGTTCGGATATATTCAGATATATTTCAATATATTTCTGAAGAGTTCAGATTTCGTCCGGAAAGAGAAAGAAGTAGCTTAGAAGCCTACCCGTACAACCTATTGATAAGGTCAGTGAATTTCATTATATAATCAAAAAGAAAAAAAAACTTAACCTATAACGATCGAGTTACGTTTAATAATGACTATTTAACAATATGAGAACTTGTTATTTGACTGTTTAGAAATATGAGAAGTTGTTGCGTTTCTGGATGTTCTTCGGGGGACAAAGCTCCACGTCATAAATTTCCAAAGGATGCCGAACGGCGAAAAAAATGGTTTGAGAACC
>QKQZ01031364.1:0-18671 GCA_003595255.1 Solenopsis fugax | reverse complement strand
GAATCGGCAGAATCGGCGAGCTGGTGGCGTCTTGCTGGCTCGCAGCAGGTCCGTCGTCGGCACCGAAGAGATATTCCGTAGCGCAGTGGATAGTATTACGATAGGACCGGAAGCCCAAGCTCGGTTCTCTGAGATTCCACTCATCGCTACCATAGTACACTTTACCAAGTGTAACGAGCGTACCTTGTCTAATAAGGCCACGAGTAACGTGTCCGATGATCAAGACGACGTGAACGATGGCTCGCCAATCGTCCGCGAGATCGGAGGATCGATCGACAGCAGGATCAACGCGGAAAACCCTTCATTTCCGGAGAATCCCGCCAGACTGATTAGTATCATCGAATCTTCGTGCGAGGAGCAGCCATGCGTTCTTGCCGAGGAAACGGTGCACCGTAGAGGCACATCGTCTATGTCGCGATTTCCCGCGAAAATCGATCCCGGTGGAGACGCGTGGCGGACCAGGACGGGCACACGCTGGAGATTGCCGAGGATTGGTTTCGTCCAGCGAGCTCTTCTACTGGGACTGCTCGCCACGAGTTTGCTCTGCGACGCGGTGCTAGCGGCGCCGCAGTCATCGTCGATCCTCGCGGACGGCGTCGAAGAGAAGGACTTTGCGATGCCGAGGAACAGCCTCGGCGATGACGAGCTGGAGATCATCAGGAGGAGCATCGTGCAAGGCCTCGGGCTCCAGAGGATACCTGATCCTTCGAAGGTAAGCCTTGCCATCTCTACAGCATCCGGTGAACATGCAAAGTATCGTAACTGCAGTTTTCAGCATTTTCATTCGCGATCATATAGAATGCTATTTTATTAGCAATAATATAATTCGAGAATTTTCGAATAATATATTAATATTTTGTAATTCATTTAGTTTTGNATATATTAATATTTTGTAATTCATTTAGTTTTGTACACTGAGAGAAAAAAATTACTACATTTTAATAAATATTTGTTTGAATACTTGCAAAGAAATAATTTGTTAAATGTAAATAAATATCTGTTTAGCACAAGAAACACTAATTTAATTTAACTATCTTTTTTTAAAATTGAATAAATATTTATGTACCATAAGTAAATATTTCATTGCAAGTATTCAAATAAATTTTTTTCCTCAGTGTATTTACGTAATTATTTTTAGGCACTTAATTTCAGATATATACACGAAAAAAACAATTTTACTGTAGTATTTAAAAATTTAGTTAGATACAGATTCGAAAATAACTTTATGGGCTATCAAAATAATTATTTAAGACATTCGAGCATGATGATACTGCTGCAAAAAGTTTTGCCATTCTAGCAATTAGTTTAAACGTCCAATATAAATTTTTTAATGATTCAACATAATTATTTTTAGATCTGTATTTCAGCATAATTATCCGGTCCGTGTAAAAATAAAATATTGATAAAAAGTAAAAATATATTGGTGAACGAAGCATCTTTTGGGGAGAAGAACGATAAGATTATTATGGAAGGACTTGTATTGAAAATTTGCAGTTACAATACTTTCCGTTAGTTCCGTCAGTATGAATGATACGAAGAGAGAACGAATTGAGAATATATGGTGTATTGCGAAGGTAAGGCGCCGCGTTTAGGTATCATAAATCGATGCAAAAATATCATCGATGTATAAGGCGTTCCAAATTCCTCGCTTTTATGAGTCGCGGATTATTTCAATAGCTCGAATTTTTTCATGAATAAAGATCGCAATAAATTTTTTTTTTAATTATAAACCTAACGAAGCGAGTGACGCTTTTGCGAAACAGCCTTTAGCGCTGAGCGTAGATAACGAATGTTACACGAACGTCGACTTTATTTCAAAGGAATTTTAATTATTTCGCGACGAATAATCGAATTTTAATCTCGATAACAGACGTTTAATGATTGAGAGAAGGAACTGGGCAGGATTTTCGGATAAAAAAGAATCTACGAATTTGTTTAAAGGAAATGAGATCAGGATAGAGGCAGCGTCTGTTTGAAGGCGGATGGTTGAACGGCGCTATTGCCAGGCAACATAAAATCGATGTCGCAAAAAAAAAAAGTGGGAGCCTCGCCTTGTGCCTATCGACGATCCGCGCCTCGGCACAGTGGAAAAAAGTCGATAAATCCTAAATTATTACAGAGGCGATAAGAGAACGAACGCGAGCGCGCTCGGTGTCGATGTCGCGCTCATTCGCGCCTTCGAGTTCGTTGATCGAGGACAACGCGCTGTCGTGATTACTCGAATAAAACGCTCGGTTCTCTGGTCCTCTCCGCGCGCAGAGGACAGTTGAACTTTACCGACGACCTTATCTCGAGTTTCGCGTTTTTTTACGCCGGTTTCGTAATGGCGGAAATCCATACGAATTATCCGAATCTGCCGGGAAGTTTTTTCACACAAGTTCCGACAAATGTGGGGGGAGTTCGCCTATACAGCCCCTATTTATAGAAGGGCAATTTATTTCGAATACCAAATTACATCTAAAGTACATGTTACAGCATGTCTGCTTGCGTGCGAGCTATATTTGAATAGTCTGGATCGAATGGACCAGATTTAGCGCTATCGCCTCCAATAGATTAAAATTACATCCGCGTGGGAGAGAAAGGGACACGGATAAAAAAACTTTCTTGATCGAAGTCAGTCCCAAGCGAGCGTCATAACCGTACGAAAATAGACTTCGCGAATTATTAACGCGACGTATTCCCGCTCCGAAACTCTTCAAGGGTAGACAGGTGGTGTAAATCCAGGCGTCCTCGTAGTATCCCCCATTGATTTGCGTATGCCGGTTGTATACCGGTATTTATAGATCGCCGGTAAATCAGACGGGAAACGTACCTTAACGTCCGCACGCGAAAGTACGAGAGAGAGAGAGAGAGTGCGGACCTTCGTCGACGAGAAGGAGAAAGGGAGAGCCCAGGTTCGTTGACCATTCGGCCGGGCTGAAAAAGGTATTAGCCTTTGCACGTAGGCACCCGCGTCCAAGCGTCGCGTCGCCGTCGCCGTCGCGTTCGGCTGAAACGCGAGCTGTCCGGAGCGCGATGAAAAAGCACGACAATGCCGTTCCAGGGGGAGACGCGTGACACGTCGCGTGGTCGTCCAGATCATTAGTCTCGTAAAACGCTCCGCACGAAACGAAACGCGCGCGCCCGGGAAGCCTGGGGGAAGGGCTCTTAATCCCTCGATCTCTCGCTCGGCCTAGTCCTTTTTTTTTTTCTTCTCTTATATCGCGTCGCACACATCTCTCACGCGCGTATTTTAATTTATTTCATTCCTCTCTATTCCTCCTTACATTATTCGTGCATTAATTCTTAACGCATATATTACATTATATTATTGTAACACGTGACGGAGACGCGAGAACGAATTTCTCGTCGCGAACATATCTGAAGTTGCAACAACCGCTGCTTTGAGGAAAAGTGTAAGATTCTTAGAAATATACGTGGAATTCTATGGGACGTAAGGACCTAAGTAGAAGCATCAAATGTACGAGACATAAGGACCTAAGTAGAAGTGTTGATATGCGAAATGAAAACATTACAATACCAGTGGAGTCCTGGTCTAGTTGGAAGAGTGCTAGTCGTCGGAACAAGGGATCCCGAGTTCAAATCCATCCCCCTTTATTTTTCGGTCGCCAACAGATTTCAAAGTAGCCAAATATTAGGAATATCTTACAGATTATTAGAGAATATCTTGCAAAAGTTTCTCGGCTTCGCTCGAAGGACGTCCGCTCTTTCCGGTTCCGAGGTTTTCGCGTTTGCCTCGCCGTTAATCGTTTTCGCGCCTATAATTTCGTCAGAGGAGATCCGCACCGGGGGGCGTGAGATCCTTCCGCTTTCGAAAACCTCGCATACTTGGCACGACGTACTTGGCGTGCGTCGTATCCGTCGCGTACAGCGCGATCTGGCACATATATCCGCGCTGTTTGCCTAGACGCGGCTAATAATCGCCGTGTCCCTTTGTCGAGTGCCGACCCGGGTAAACAGTCTTACGACCGAATGCAGTTCCTGTCGTAGATAACGCCGCCGTGCCGGCGTACCGCGGCGGATTATACGCGCGCGATCTTTATCTTCGCCGCACGACCGGCCTCATCTCGTCTCTATTACGTCGCACGGCGAATTACCTCGATGTTACCTCGCGGTCCCATGATTTACGTCCCATTTGGAACCGCATCCGTTTAAGGACGAGGGGGCCTAAAAAAAAAAAAAATAAATGAAAGGAAAGAGCCGAGCGAGTTAATCGTGCGCCTCGGGAGAAAGTTTAGTTTCGAAAAGAAGCATTTGCGCTGTGTGTAACGACGTTCTGTCGTAGATTGCGAGTTAAAGTTGAACGAGTGGCGCGTATCGGACCCGCGGGAGACACCTCTCGAGGCGTTTAGATGTGTCTCGGATGACACTTTCCGAATGTATTTCCAGTCGTCGTGACCTCATTCTTTCGATGTTCCGTGATCGAACCTTAAGCTGCGGGATGACGACATCTCGATGATATACGTATCTTCAGGGTATTGTCACAGTCTCGCGTGAATTTAGGATTAAATAGGTATGTAGAGATGATGGCATCCTTTGAGAAGATACATTTTCGGAGCCTTGCCCGCTCAGGATTAAACATCGCGAAACGACGGGTCTCATTGAAAGAATATATGTAAGATACAAAAACGCCTTTACGGTCATAATTAGATCTTAGTGCTTTTATATTTACTTGTGCGATTTTGTATACCTCTTTCAAATTCACTCGACTGCGCGCCGAATTACTTTTTCGATCATAACACACTGAGAGAAATGTTTGGTAAAATCAACCAAAGTTTGGTTGAATAGTGATCCAATGAATTTTATAGTGATAGTTGTTTGGATCAAACAATTTGTAGCCTTAGTCAAATAATTCTTTTCATACAACAAATAACAAAAAGTTTTGTTAAATGTAACTAAGTTTTTGGTACCAGTAACAAAATTCATTTGATCACTATTCAACCAAACTTTAGTTGATCTTACCAAACGATTTCTCTCAGTGTACATTTTCGGAGCCTTGCCGCTCAGGATTAAACATCGCGGAACGACGGGTCTCTTCATTGAAAGAATATATCTTCAGCGCGCTGTCATTCTTCCTTTGAAATTGATCTATTCGGGACGACGGCGATGGCGAATCCAGATGATATATTTCCTGACATTGTTTCGTTCTTTGAATCTCGAGGGCGCGTTGCGTGTCATTTTGTATCTGCAAAATTACGACCTGTAAGCATTCTCCAGCTCGGCGAAAAGACACGTACGCTAAAAGGAACATAATGAACTATATGAGAAGAAAGAGAGAGAGAGAGAGAAAAAGGTATGGGAGAGAAAAGCAGGAGATAGCAGAAAGGACGGACAGGAGCTCGACCTCCGTCGAGACTTCCTTGGCCTCTCTCTCGTCTCGTCTCGTCTCATCGCCGCGTCCGTCGCGTCGCTTTCACGTCGTTTCGCTTGAACGCCGCGCGTCCGTCTCGAAGGGCTCGCTCGCTCGCTGCCGACGACGCATAGGCGGCTTTTGTTCTGCAAATGCACCCCGGCGCAACGTGTCGCACACGTCGACCGCCGTTCGGCGATCGGTAAAAAAAAAAAAAGAGCCGGTAAAAAAAGAAAAAGCCGGAGACACGAGAAGTCACTCGTTATACGCTCTCGGGCCGGGAGGCAGAGACAAAGGCCGGGGATCCACACGTCCGTCGCGTCGTTAGAGCCCCATCGCGTAATTAAGTGTGTCAAGGAATACGCCTAGGCGCCTCCAGCTCGCGGGCCAGCGTGGACCGCATTCCGGGGAAGACGCCCAGGAGGGGAAAACCGGCAGGTTAGCTGGCGAGAGAGAGAGAGACGTCGCCGTCGTCGTCGTCGGCGCAATTAACTAACGCCGGCTTTTCGTGTGGCTCGCGCGATACGTGCGATAACTATAAATCAGGCACGCACTCCGGGAGAGTATTTTCTTCAAGCTGGACGTCAGCGTGTCGTCTGTCGTCGCCGTTTTCCCCCTCTTTCCCCGTGTGAGAGCGCGGAGCGGCGGCAAGCTGATTGAGCATCCTCGAAATAAGTCGAGGTTGCGGCATCGTAATCAGCCTCGTTTACTTCAATGCGTCTGATTGGTTCTAATGCAGGCTAGGAATTTGCAGGAACGAGCCGCCGCGCGCCGCGCGTTCCTCGTGACGGTGGAGATTTAAGGGGCCGATAAGTATGATGCCTTTAATAATTCAACATTCCTAATGTCCGATGTCATCGAGATCAATGTTGTTAATACAATCATTTTACAAATTACGGGTTCGGTTCGCTCTCTTAAGCCTCTCAATTAATATGCAACGACACCGCCAACGATTACCCTAATTACATCCATTGAGTGTGCAACTTTCTCGAGGCGAGAAGAGGTGGGAGGGGGGGCTCGAAAGGGTGAAGCCTCTTTCTTCTCTTCTTTTTTATTTCGATTATTAACAGTGTTATTACGTGGCGGGAAAGTCGCGGCGGCGACCTGGTAGTCCTGGTACGTCATCGTGCTTAATGACGTTCCTCGGGCCCCGGCCACGGTGGCGGTAGCATGTGCCGACAGACCGGAGTATAGTCCTCGCTCCTCCTGCGAAATTACACCGCGATGCGGCTTGTCATTATCCAATCCTGGACGTTTTATTCCACGCGGCCTTTCGTGCGCGCTGCCAAACGCGCGCATTAAAGGCAAAAGCGGGCTCATCCCGCCCGCTCCGAATTCTCTTGCGCGCTTCCGTTCCGAGATAACGCGTGTCTCTCCTACATTAGGCGATTAATGGACGTCTCGACGTAAGTCCTCCCTTAGAAAATCCACAACGCAAACCTGAGTTAATTCTTTAATAAGCTAAAGTTTTCAATTATCGCTATTTTTAGCTACGAGTTCTTTTGAAAATTTAATGGCATTTTTTATAATTACATTTCTTGGTTCTTTATTGTTTATAATTTATCTTTGATTAGCCTTTTGGATTTTTTGCAGGAAAAGAAATATCTTATTATCTTAAGCGTGGTCGTTTATAGCATTGATTGCGTAACTGTTTTAGCATCGCAGATATAAATTTCTCAGACATTTCGTAAAATAGAAATAATAAAAAGATAGAGAGGTATCCTCGTTTATAGTTGCGAAAATTTGTATACATTGATGAGGATATAACGCATCGACGCAACGTTTACTGATCTTCCGCATGCAACAGGTGTCACGCATCCACGTGGTTACACCGGCTTTAGATAGAGTTATCTCGATACTGTCAAATGTCACGACGTTATCGTTATATTAGGGTGCAGAATTCGCATAATTCAAGTTGACGCTGTCGAGCAGAATTATATAATCAGTGATATTTATAATCGGATAGGTTTCCTGCATCGAGGATAGCGTAGGCTTGGATATATATAGAAAGCAAGAATACGCTACAAAACGATTCAGACGAACTCATATCTTTCTTAAACAGAAAGAGGAGAAGAAAGTAGAAAAAAGAAAGTTGGGGATTTTCCTAGATTAACAGCATTTCTTTCTTCAAGTACTAAAATTATATATATATATATATATAATTACAAATAATTTTTTTATAATTATAAAAAAATGTAATTGTAAAAAAAACGAAATATATAATAAACAATGTAATTGTAAAAAAAAACAATTTTTTTACATTGTAAATTTTTTTACATTTTTTTCACAATATAATTGTAAAAAAAACACGAAATATATATAATAAATAGACAATTTTCAAAAGTATATTTATTATAAGTATAATCTGAGACATCTGGCCATCGAGCTTTGAGTCGAAGAATTATCGCGACTCTTTAAGAAACGCGACACTCTAAGTACTCTAACGGTTACGTTAACTCGAGAGTAGTCACTTGGAGTGTTTTTCACGTCCCAGCAGCGAGGAAATAAAGCTCAGTACAGTAGTTTTCATTACTGATTGAAAAGTTACATTTATTTTTTTCATTTCTCCTTATTAAAAAAAAATATTGAATATAAATTTACATATATATAATAATCTCAAATAAATTGTAAAACAATCTTTTACTAAAAAAAGAAAGAAAGAAAGAAAAAAAATACTTTGACTATTCTCGGGTTAGTTTAACGTTACAAATGTCGGCATACACAAAGTGATACATAACATTCGCGGGATTTAATCTAGAGCGACATTTGCTCCAAGAGAAAGTAAACACACGCGGTAAAACGCTCGCGAGACAACAAAACAATGAAGATCTGTAAACAATCCGGCGCAGCTGCGCTCTTACGAAAAATACATCCAATTAGTGTCCGAAATGACACTCAATTGAGTGTTAACCGTCAAGTTGGAGATTCATTTGGGAGTTAACACTCATTTGAGTGTCATTTCGGACACTAGTTGGGTGTATTTTTTATAAGGGCAGCGGAGGCGACGGCGGCCTGTCATCAGGACTATCGGCGCGTATTCGCTTCGGACCGGCGGCGCGGCGCTAGGACACACGCGTGGGTGGTCCGCCTTCTTGCCCCACTTTCGCTTACGCATGCACGAGCACGTGCGTGCCGCTGCCGGGCCACGGCGCTTCACGGTGCACTCGCGATAATAAAGCGACGAGCTCGGAGCGTCCACGTGCGCGTGGCCGTCGCGGCTGGTACACGCATTCTCGCGTGCATATCTGCCGGGTGCGTGCGTGCGTGCGTGCGTGCGTGCAACGGCATCGGTGATATTTAATACACGGCCAACCAGTTCTGCGCGACAACGGCGGCGGCGACGTCGCGCTCTCATCTTTCTATTATGAAACGTGAAAGCCGGCGAGACTGCACAGCCAGTTCCCATCTGCCGCGTCGCGTCGTGCAACGCGAAGAATTGCGAGGTGAGATGGACGCGAACCTTACCGTTTCTGCGGCGAGAGACACGTAGCTACATCGGCTTGATATCGAGCACACGCAACTCTGCCTGGGAAAATATATCGCAATGCGTATAAATTAATGTACAAATACTTGAATATTAATTTAATTTTTCTTTATTAAACTGTCTGTTACGAAAGCTGTACGAATGTACCGCCGGGATGTATATTAATGGAGGTGAGAGGGAACGTTGTGGGATATATATATATATATTTATCCACGCACACACACAAATAAGGTTCAGCGAAGGTTCAAATGACAAAGTAAAAGATTTAACGCAACGCCGCCGTTAGACGTCGAAATGCTGTGCGAGGAAGTCTCCGCGGGCATAAATGTCACGCATGACATTATCAAGAATTACATGATACGCCGCAATTGCCTATCAAGGATTACAACAATTCAGCATCCTGCAGACGCGTATCAGGCAGTTATATCGTGACACGATTCCGCGAAAGGATTAACCTTTGAGTATTACCCGGCGGTTACCCAACGACACGGGCGTCTCGTGCGTTTTCTCACGCCGTCACGGCGTCGATGCGTCGATGTGCGTGTACGCGCGTACGCGACGCGTGCGTAGAACATGCGCGTCCATTTCACCTCGTCAAATACGGGCCGAAATGAATTTAACAACAGCGGGAGACACAATGTAGTTTCGAGGTGCGAAGGACGTTATGACGATCGGTGTGTCAACCAGCGGGGTGTCGTAACCGCGAGCCGTAACTTCTTCCCCGACCGCCGGATTTCCATGGGTGACGCAATTCCATTACCCTAAGATGTAGATCGTTCACGTAATTCCGCAACGTGTTTCTAAAAGCGGAAAGAAGCCGTTCAACGTATCCGACGCGCAATGTTGCAATAAATATTGCGAGCGCTGTCGCGCGAACGATCGAAAGTCAGATGATTTCGCTCGTAAAAAAAAAATGATGGAATCAACGTGAATGGTGATGATCAAATCACCATCGATTACTACTTAGTTTCGGACAAATTTTGGCAAATGAGTCTATAAACTCGCCGCTCGAGGCGTTTATCTTCTGACCTCAAATACGATCTCTCGGCGAGAGAACAATTTGCATATCTACGCTTTCGACGCTCGCGCGCTGCGCGAGTGATTAATTTTCTTCGCCGATCGATTATTGATTGTGCCGCCTCTGTACTGTTGAGAGTTTCATACTCGTGTTACTTGTCGTGGGATCGATGAATAGCGAGATTTATGATTGCTTCCTCGGGATGACGCCGCGCGAAGCACGTGTATCGAAGCTACTCCAAATTTAGTCCTATTTAATCAGGCGGCTCCAAATTTTTTTGTTTTTTTTTTGTTTTTTTTTTTCTTTACGTCCCGCCCCGATTTTTCAATACGCCCGATTAATATGGAAATGTTTCGTGGATCTTATATGTAAATCTGAGTATGCAAATTTAAATCTTTTCGGGAAATCGAGGACCTCGTTTATTTATTTATTTTTATTTTTTTTTTATTCGCTGCTATTCTTCAAGTTTGCGAAAGTGACGCTACACTGAGAGAAATCGTTTGGTAAGATCAACTAACGTTTGGTTGAAAAGTGGTCAAATGAATTTTATAATTACTGGTACCAAAAACTTAGTTACATTTAACAAAACTTTTTGTAATTTGTTGTATGAAAATAATTATTTGGTTAAGGCTACAAATTGTTTGGTCAAAACAACTATATATTTAGTAACTATCACTATAAAATTCATTTGATCACTATTCAACTAAACTTTGATTGATTTTACCAAACATTTCTCTCAGTGTACTCCTCGAAACCTTTCAATGTAGTCCACGCTCAAGAAGCTCTCCGATCACATCCGACTCGTTCAATTATCATCATTTCTAAATTATATTTCTCGCCAATCATTCATTCTTTGGAATTTTCATAATTATACGCAAATTTTTCTCGCTCATCGAGTGGGCGATCATAAATAACGACCGTGAATTAATGTACGCCGCGTTATAAATAACGGTCGTTCGTCGAATTTATTAAATCGCCGCCGTCGCTTTCTCCGAAAATTCATATCGCCTATTATAAAATTCCGGTTTACGCTGGTGCGATTCGTCACAATGTAAGAAAAATATCGCGCGTATTTCGGCCAATTCGAAAGTTATCCCGGGTGATGAGTAAGATTTCGCCGCCGCCGATGGACCGTGGAGTGACTTAGCCGCCGGTGAGAGATTCGAATGTCTCTGGGAAATTCCAACGTGATTCGTCTCGTGAAATCCGTGCGAGGCGCGACGTGGGGTGTCGGATATATCCGCGTAAATGCCCAGGTATTCCTCATAGAGAGAGAGAAAGAAAGAGAGAGAGAGAGAGAGAAAGGAACTGTCCGAAATGAGTCTCCTATCCTAGAGATCATCGCATTTTCCGTCTTCAAGATTACAGACTTTTATGACACACACTCAGAAAAATGTTTTGCTGATATAAATAAATTTCCAAGTGTCACAACAAAAATTTTTCGATACTTTTTATATCTTCTAGAATATTGTTTGTCACATATACAACTTATAGCAACATTTTAGCAGTCCTAAAAAATTTATCTCATTGCTGATTATACAGTCTAATTTTATAACAAGTACGATTGACCTTAACACGAATAGACGCCACAGAATATATTTTTTTATTTCACAAACAGTTCAGATATAAATTCTGTTATTTAGATTGGTTAAGTACCAAGCGTATGCGATATCACAATATTTGCTAATCATTTATCTTAATTAATTTTTCGCAGCCAAAAAATTGAGGCTGTGCAATTTCATTTTTTTAGTGCATTAGACCTGTCCTTTTTAACTGAATTTATACACAGAAAAAAAATTAGTATCAAATCAACAATTCATTGTTTCATATATAAGCAAGAATATAAAATCTCCTTGGAAGTACATATTTATAATCTCAAAGAGACATAATTTGCTAACATAAAGAAATTTTGTTTCTTCATGGAAGCAAATTATGTCTGATCAAGATTATCAAATTCTTCCAAGAAGATTTTATATTCTTGCTTATATATGAAACAATGAATTGTTGATTTATTTTTTTCTGTGTAGTTGATATTTTCTCTACTTCTCTCCAATGCAAAAAGGAAACAAAAGATGAACCGTGCAAGAAGTTTAGTTAAAAGCTGACCAGACCATTAGTGTTATCAATTTTACGTAATGTCACATGACACGCATACAGTACATGTATGTCATTATTGCGCTAATTATCGAAACGTAAAAGGAGGAAGAGGAATATGAGATTGATGACGAATGATGAATACACTGGCTCGATTACAAAGTGTTGAAGCAGGATAAATCACGCGCGCGGAGAGAGAGAGACTATGACGGATTACTCCGGTCAAGCGAGGATCAAACGGCGAGATAACGCGGATAATAGAGACGTAAGCTCTGCTAGTAGAAACTTCAGTTTAGAGCCGCGCTTAACGAGGTGCGCGCGGCGCGTCCTAAGAAAATATTTGCCTCGTTATTTTATTGTTATCTGTTGTCGAAGAGTGGCGAGCGCCTTGTTAATTTCATATAGCTCGGAGCGTCGAACGCCACCATTTAAATCCGTCGATGCCCGGATTAAAAGAGCGGACTTTACGATGTTTACCATTAAGCCGAAGAGCCACGGTGTCGCCGGCCGAAGAGCGAGGTGTAAAATCCGGTCGAGAACCTTGGACGCAGTTCCGTGATTGAGGCGAAGCTCGAGAGTACAGAGAGAGAGAGAGCCGCGACAAATCAGTTAAGACTGAGGGGAGATTGAATCGTGGGAACCGCAATAATCGTATCTGGTACAGATTTTGTCCCGCGCGGTGTTTCGCCTCGCCTCTTCACGGCGCGGCGCGGCGGCCGGACAAGTAAACCGGTCAATCGCGTTAGGCTGTTAATTGTTTCCAGTTATAAACTCCATCGGCACGACGTGCGTCGTATCGTAATTTATCACGAGCCTCTCCGCTCACATCGCTTGCGTCTCGCGTTGTGTAACGTAACTCATTAGACAGACGTCCCTCGTGATCTTGATGCGTACTTTGTTGGAATTTATAAACGTCAGGCGCGCAATGTTGTTGAAGGAAAATGCGTTTTAATTTTAGCACCTCGGTGCGTCGGACGGTGCGTCAAATACGTCCGGGTAATACCAACGGCGATATCATACGCAAGACGATTACACATTCGATAAGTAAGAGCTGCATATTAAAGTAATAAATTTTAACGTTAATGAAGAGGCGCGGGAAACGCACACTCGATAACGACCGAGGGAGAAAACGCCAACGATAAATGTAAATTAATTTAATAATGGTTAAAAAAGAAGTACCGTCACGCAACTTGACGCGGACCTTGTTTGTCCGATGAGTTTTTGCTTCTCGAAAAAAGAAAGAAAGAAAAAAGAAAAAAGAAAATCAAATATACGTAATGTTGTGTTGTAATGCAATGTTATGTTATTACTGCCGCGCTGATACGACACGCGTTGACGTGTGATCATTCGTTCGAATTTCACGGCTCACGTTCGACGTCGCGGGACGCATAAATTTCCGAAAGATAAAGCCTGGCATGTTTGTGAGCGGGTCCGGATATTTATGGGATTTCTGCGGCGATAATTCGGTGACTGCTCCGTCGGTTTTATCGGGCAGCACTTGGGCAATTGTCGCGCCTTATAGATCTCTAAATTAACCATGGACCGTACGCTTTTCTCGACCCCGTCGTCGTCGTCGTCGTCGTCGTCAACGTCGTCGTGCTCGGTAAAGCACGGGCTCGGAAATCGCGAGGCGACAACGCGACGTCGAGAAAGTTGCGAAATCCGTCACGCGCGGCAGAACCGGACCGATTATTATTGCCGGCAGGACGACGCTAAATAATATTTACGTAATTGCGTGCGAGATTCTTGCGCGAGATAATGTAATTCACGCACGGGAGAGAGGAGTGCCGATTAATCTGACTTTTATCGCGCGAGAGATTGCGCGCGAGGATTAATACGATCTCTCTCAAGGATCCGTGGAACCAGAAATCTGTAAACGAATCGAGAGATTCGTTCGTCGCGTTCGATCCGTCCCGATAAACAGGGTCCCGATGAATAAATTTCCATGGATCTTCCACGGATAAAACCGAGAAGAGTCGTTTGGGGAGCAACTTAACGGTCCTAAACCGTTATTTACAGCTCGGCTTAGTGCATCGCGAGAAAACCTCGTGCCACGATCTTTATTATGTGACGTCTTTCTTTCTCTCTTCTTTCAAGTCTTTCGATAACCCCGCGATGAACGAATCTATTAATCGGACCGAGCCGCTGTTGACAGATATTTCTTTTTAAAAATTTTAATTAAGTTGATATTTTTTATTGTAGTTTTATTAATTTCTATATGCATTATTCTAAATATACATCAGAATTTTATTTATAGCTGAGAGGTGTATCATTAGTTTATATGCTAATTACTTCATTAAAATTCTGTTTATATAGCAGAGAGGAATGCTAGTAATTGGATCGATATTATATTCGAAAAAAAAATATATAAAGAAACCGAGAAAGGTATCAAATTTATTAGGAAGGTAAACACTGTACTATTTTACATAAATAAATATTTATAATCTGAGAGAATAAACAGACATAGTGTCGCCGCGCGATTGTCGCATTGTAAGACATCTCACGAGGAGCCTACCTTTCAGTTTAATGACTCCTTAACAAAACGTACGTTATTTCGAGACGATACAATAAACCGTGAGCGCTTGTCAGCTCGACGCTCTCTCGTTCGTGAGGGCTCGCCCGAAAACTCGAGGAAATGATTCAAAGGCGGGCCGACGCCGCCGTTGCGACAATAAACGCTACGATCGCACGGTTCGACGCTAACGAGATTTATGATTGGCTTAAATTTTAAGAGAAGGCTTTCGATGACGACAACGACGAATGGTCACGCATAAAAGCCCGGGAACGACCCGTTAATCCGTTCACGGCCGATCGCGCGGCGCTGCATTTTACCTTCGTGTTTATTCTCAAAACGTCATACCTCGTACATTCTCCGACATACGCGGGCGTATGGGACAGAAGGGGGGAAAGGGAGAAAAAAAGGAAATCGACGCGCGGCATTACGCCACGCCGACTGCGTTCTCGTAAAGCGTAAACGCGTAAGGTCGCGTGAAAATTTCTCACACGTTTTTTTCATGACGGAAGACACGGTCGTCGATGGAAGGACTCGCGAAGAGACGAGCAATTAAATAACGACGATACCGAGATGAGATAAGGATAAGAGCGCGGACTGTGAAGAGGGACCTTTGATTATCACCGTTATTACGATTGTTACTGTTATTACGTGATTGTCGTTAATCGCGATAATTATATCTCGGTAGAACTGAATCTAGAAACTCGCCCTCGAATTTCTTCTGACCTGAATTCTGCTTTTGTGCACAGAAAGAAATGACTATCAAATCAACAATTCATTGTTTCATATATAAGCAAGAATATAAAATCTTCTTCGAAGAATTTGATAATCTTGATTAGACATAATTTGCTTACATGAAGAAACAGAATTTCTTTATGTTAGCAAATTATGTTTCTTTGAGATTATAAATACTTCCAAGGAGATTTTATATTCTTGCTTATATATGAAACAATGAATTGTTGATTTGATACTAATTTTTTGTTCTGTGTAAGAAACGAATGTTATTTATTAGAAGATAGAAATTGATTTTTTATATAGTAAGAAAATTATATTACTCTTTTATTACTCTTTTGTGAAGCTGCAGATACTTAAATTATAATCAGATGAATTAGGCTCGATTACCGTAAGCTCTTCGAAACTTTCTTCTGACCTAAATTCTACGCTTTTGCAAGGAACGAATATTATATTTATTACAAGATGGAAATTGATTTTTAATATAGTAAGAAAATTATTATCTTTTATTACTCTTTCGTGAAGCTGCAGATACTTAAATTATAATCAGATGAATTAGGCTCGATTACCGTAAGCTCCTCGAAACCATGGCGTTCCTTTTCACCGGTAGAAGTGCGGGGTTCCGGCCGCGCTTTACGATCACCCTCATTAACAGTATAAATAGCCTAATGGTTTTCTGCTAACGCGAGGTACACGCATCGCCGGCGGCCGTCTCATTACGATTATCCGCTGCATCCGAGGCGTTCGGCGCGCCACTGAAACGTCCATTATCCGGGCATCCGGATATCTGTCATTGGCCGTGTGCGCCAATCGGAAGGCCCCGGCAATTGAAGACATCCGGGACATAGTTGTTGCACAAAATTGAGACCTGCGCTCCTGGCTCCTGTTCAGACCGTACAGGACGGGGCGGACGCCCGGAGACGCCTCGTGCGAGCATTCGTTTCGCGAATGCGCGTGCAAAATAAATAAATAAATCCGAATGTCAAAACGTGTCTCTCCAAACACGTGGGAGGGAAGATTCTTCGCGACGTTGCGCAATACGCACATTCCGCCTAGCGAATCTCATACCTTCGAGGATCTGCATAATTCCTAGATTAACACACATACGTATATTTGCAAAACAGCGTTTTTCAATCTTTACAGCTTTTGCATATTAAATAAGGAGCTAAGTTTGTCAAGACACGCCATTAGTTCCTCTCTTTATTATAATGCAGTTGTCTTTTATCAGATACCGCCAACACGACATTCAGAAATAAAAAACAAAGTTCTAAAATTATTTTTTTTTAAATCTTAAATATATAGTTTTGAAAGTGCCGATTTTAATGCAATGATATCATTTTGATTAAAAGGAGAACAAACACAATATAATTTATATTTAATTTTCACAATACTTAAAATATTTTTATTTCATGCCTTATTCGAGATTTTATTTATTTTAAAAATCTGTTTCTATTTATTTTTTCTAAAAATCTTCGCGATATACTTGATCCTTGCGGCACATCAGTTGAAAACCCCTGTAATCTAAAGGATTGATATCCTGTCGTAGTTAAATACAAGTGGATGTTCTATCGGCTATTCAAGAAAGATTGGAAAGATCGAAGTGGATGCAAAAATCTTTCCTCGGGGATGCGCGTCTTGAGAGATCTCTTATCCTCCCTTCCTCCCTCTCTCTCTTTCTCTTTCTGCGGACATATACGTTTACATAAACGTGAGAAACGGCATTGGTAACGTTGCACAACGTTGGAGGACCGGGGGTCTATTAACATTATCGCGTATCCATTAACGTTAACACGCGGGCATTTGCAATGTAATACTGCAAATTGCAACCCGTACAGCGGATAAATGCAATTTCTGCAAGTTCGCGTAATCGTCGCGTAATGTATAGTCGATCCTCTTGATTGAAATAATTTCGAGGCACTAACGGCGCTAATGGTCACGATTGAAAGGGGAAAATTCTTGAGCGAGCCTTATTAATTATTCAAATACTTAGTATCGAATGTTAAAAAAAAAATACTGCGATAGACTAGATAGATTATTCCCCAAGGATTTATCGCGAGTGGGATATATAAAACTTCGGTTAAAGCAGATATTTCTCGTCTAAAATATTGCCAGGCGGTCGCAAGAATGCGCTTTCTACACTCATAACGCGAATGTCTTATTTATTATCATTATTTATAACAAGAGAGACCGCGCAACTCCCACGTTCCCACGACTTCGTCCTCCGACTTCGAGTCGTGTGATTTCGAACTTTACTGCGGTTAAGGAACGATACATCACTCGTTACAGTAATTTCTCTGATCGTCGCAGAATCATCGTGGCAGGTTCTCTCGCGTAGGCGCTAATATTAACATAAAGTTTGCGGCTTGAGTATCGACGACGCGTTCGCAACAGATTTATGTGAGTCACGTGTCGCTGAAGAGTAACGGCAGATTTAGGAGGAACTCTCGATTTAATGTGATGAGCGACATGTGTAAATCGCTGCTATAATGTATAATTATATATTTCTCTCTCTCTCTCTCTCTCTCTCTGCAACATTTTCTTCGTTCAACTCCGTAAATATTTTTTTCCTTAGCTCGCGACAAAAGGAGCGATCTTATGCATCATTTCTCACTTTTTATTTCTCTTCCGATTAGTTCATTTCGCTCCTTCTGTTGCCTTATCTATTTATTTTTATTTTTATTTTTATTTTTTTTCCTTTTGTTACATTATCTCTGTAATTTTCACTCTGTTCTTTTTCTTTTGTTAATAACAAAAGGGGCGAGTGTATGCGTTATTCTTTTCTTTTATTTTTATTCTTGCCAGCACTCTTGCTCCTTTTGATACATTTATAACTTTTATTTTATTTTTTGTTACTCGCATTTATTACATTATCGTACTATCAGTTCTTTGTTAATGACAGGAGGGGCAAAAATTTGCATTTTCATTTTCATTTTCGTTTCTTTTTTTTTGTTGTTTCTTTTCTTCTTATGCAAGCACCCTCGCTCCTCTCGTTAATTTTATTATTTTTGTTAACTTTACTACTTTTATTTTTCTTTCGTTATCTTTATCTTTGTTACTTATTTTTATTTTATTTTTATGTTAACTTGCTCTGTACCTACACTTACAGTTTGCCCTTAGAGGGCTTGCCCTAGGGCAGAAATAAACGCTCAATCAATCAATCAATCTCTCTTTCTCTTAATAGACGACGTGATTAATATTTCAACACGCAATATTTCCCCGGTGGCCGCGACATTAGCATACAATAGCAAGATCGATGATGATTAGGAATAAACTCCGCTTCCGCGCCTGCAGCTACGAGGGTGAGATTTGCGCGATTGGCGGAAGTTAATTCGGCGATTTGTTACAATTGAAAAAAATTGGGGTCGTTGAGGAGGAGACCACGCCGTTTCCCGGAGGCTCTCGTGACTCACTCGCTCACTCGCTCGCTTCGCGACGCAATTCTCGGCCCGCGTGCGGGACCGCGCGACGCGCGGCGGTCCAC
>QKQZ01031362.1:4130-14886 GCA_003595255.1 Solenopsis fugax | reverse complement strand
ATATATCATAGATAGAACATAATAGTTTCACCAGCTTTTGTCATTTTGCTATTATATTAAAATTGAGAGTAAATAGACCTGTACAATTAATTTTTACATTAACTAAAACAGTTATAAAAAAATAAAACAAAGCAATATAAAAAGAATAGTACAAGCATAAGAGTAAAAAAATGTGAAATTTACATGCGAAGGAATGACTAAAATTCAGAATGCAATAAAAGATTTCGACAGATAATTCGACATCAGTCCAAGTTCGTTTCCGCTTCATCTAATCCTCTATTCCGCTCGCGCGATGTTCAGTGACGACCTTAACCCGGACAGTCCCGGGTACACGGTAATGTTGGAGCCTCATGCGCGCAGTAGTATTCAAGAGGGGTTAACAACGAACGGACAGGTCAATAGGAGGAGCCGAACTGGCGTGAGTAAGCCTCCAGCAGAGGTACATAATGTGTCCGGACCAATCCCACCTCGATGGCATAGTCGGGCCAATTCGATAAGCCCCTAATCCATCGGCAATTAGCTCGTGCGCTCGGCCCTACCGCAAGCTCTTTACCCTCCACCGATTCGCGTTGCCCGTCTACCCCTCGGAAACATCCGCCCGATACAGTTTATCCGTTTCACTCGGTTTACTTTTGAAATTAGTACCACGTTTTGCACGATTGGTCGACGGATCAGTTCGATAAATCGCCGACGAGAAACGCGAGACAAATGGCCTATTTCTTCAGCGCATTTGCGTTTTTGAGTTTGCAGACTCACGTTATTATCGAGAAAATAGAATATAAAGCGAGCCGCTCGTGTAACTTGCAACGCGGCATTAAATGAAATCACGTACGAACGGATTGCGAGAGGGGGGGACGAGCTCGGTGCATCTCGAAAGTATCGGACGTGACCGGGCGAACGAGCCCTGTTTTATGTTTGCAAGAGAGGAACGGTGGCAGATACGCCACCGCAATCTTCCTAAAAGGACTGCTAGATGCTGACCAAAAGCGGCCGGCTCGCGCGGAATCTCATAAAAAATAGCAAGAGAAGAGAGAGGGACTCACCGTGAGACATCCTCCTGGGAAACTGCCCGCGGTGTTCCGGTGCCGTGCAGAGCCAGAGAGGACGCGTGGCGTGATTCTTGCGAGTATGGTACAGCCGCAGTGTTGTTTTCCATCGCGGACACGGACCCGTTTTGCTTACCTATCAAACGAAAGAAATTCAAGGACATCGTTAGTACATGCGCAGAAAATCATCAATAGATTCCGTCGGTTGTTTCCTATTTCTAATAGTACAATATTTCGTTGTACAATATTTAACGAGCGTCAAACTTGTCCGATAAACATTTGCTGACACACTCTGACATTGGCTCTATTTCCATAATAGATAAAATAATCTTTATTATTAATAATTAGCTTGAGACTATATCTCTAAGAACAAACAAATAACGTATTTAAGAGAAAATATAAATATAGAAAGTAATATTATTGAACATTATTGTAAGCAAGCAAAACAGAAGGTAAATAATAATCGTAGATAGCATTTACAAATTAGTAAAAGATAACAATTTTATTTCTTGGCGAAAATAATATTAAATAATTAAAAACAATTTTTTTCTAATTGTAGATATGTGCTTAAATAGCTATTATGATTTAGATAATAGAGAGCGCTTATTTTAAAATTTAAAAAATAAGCGATTTTCAAGCGATCAAAATCCTCTTTTACATTTTTCGTGTGTGTGTATTTTTTTTTAGCGACAAAATATATTGTAATTTATTATCATAGTTATTTACGACACTGTATTGTGCGTTGAAATGTTATTTATCCTCTTCCTGCAAGTATTGCAGGGTGATAAATAAAAAATAGATAGCACATTGAGATACAAAATAGCGATCTCAATTTGGAGCGGACTTGTTTATTCGCATCGAGGTGGCTTCTCCGAGAAACTCCCGGTTCTGCGCCTGGAGATTAAAGCAAATATTCGGATAATCCCGCGGGGCACCGATATGCCACAGCATTAAAGGAGCAATTTGAATTCAGTTGGCATGAAACCGTCGCCGTCGAGCCCGCTTTTTCCCGCTCACATTGAGGTTGGGCGAACTATAGCGTTTGTACTCCGCTGGTTTTTCTCGTTTGTAGAAAAATAAATACGCAGATATTGCTGTGGGATGGAGATACGATGCGCACCGCGATATCTTTAATATCTCGGGGAGCGATCTTTCATCTTTCGCGTAACAATAAAGAGAAACGTTACCGTCTCATAATAATAATAATCGCCCTCTCTACATCCGTTCATCAATTTTACACACGAATACTTAAAGTAACTCCGTTAATTATTATAATTCGAGAGAGAGAGAGATTGATTGATTGATTGATTCAGCGTTTATTGCTGCCCTAGGGCAAGCCCTCTAAGGACAATAGCAAGTATATGTATACAGAGAAATGGTCGTAAAAGTAGCAACTAAGACTGACAAAAAATAATGTTGAAATGGTAATAAAAAATAAAAAATAAAAATAAATAAACAGAAAAAAATATAACAAGAGAGCGAGAGTGCTTACAAAAGAAAGAGAGAGAGAGAGAGAGAGAGAGAGAGAGAGAGAGACCGAAGAGACCACTTCTCCGGTATCATCCTTTCCCCGCGAGATACCGAATTTTAACGTCACTCTCGAGATTTCCCTGATCGAACGTTTTCGATACGCGGTGCGCCGCATTCGTAGCACACGCGATAAACGGAAAAGAGAGATACGACTGCTCGCGTGCGTTTCGGGGTAGATTTTACGAGCACCGTTTTATGAGACTGATGAATAAGTAACGGCCCGATATCGTCAGTAAAAGTCTAGCTTTGACTTGGGGAAGATGCGCGGATCAAAAATTCATTTCCGCACCGCGACGCGCGGAAATCGCGGGGATTCGTCCGCGTTTATTTCCAGCCAGCGGAGGGGAGCCACAATTGATTTGAATTTCAACACGTTGCGCAGACGGTTTTGAATAATTAATAGGATGCCGTAATTATTATTTCGATCGAGATCTCGCGATGGAAAAGTGGCGACGAAAAATACGGTTAGGTGCGACGACACTTCTCGCGGAGGGTCGGTTATTAAAACGCGCACACGCGACTCGGAATCTTCCTCGGCCGTCCACGTCGCGTAAATCACGGACGATGAAATAAAATCACAGGTTTCACGCTGCGATTTTATTTCGTCGCTTGTGATTGATAGTCAACGAGATTGTCTTTGCGATAAATTACGCCGAACGCTCCGTTTCGCATGTACAGTGTAAAATTATTATAAGAAAAAATTCAGTGGATTTTTTTAATAATACAAGTATCTTGGAAAATATAAATTGGAACAATATATTTTATCTCTGAAATCTGATATGACCCGAAATGCAATTAAATTTTAATCTGGGAGTAGTCACCTGTTTTTACACTGCAATGAAAAAAATAAAACTCAATAGTGTAGTTTTCATTACTGATCAAAAATCCGTACCAGTTTATTTATTTCCCCTTATTTTTTTAAAAAATTTTGAATATAAATTTATATAAATAACTCAAATAAACTTTAAAATAAGTAATTGTTTACACAAAAGAACTAGGTGACTATTCTCGGATTAAGTTAGATGCTAATTGTGAAATCATTACCTATCATTAATAATCATTATTAATTTTTTCGCAGCAATTATGTTTACGCAGTTTAAACAGAAAATTAAGGAAATTTGATAACTTACGTGGCTGAGGTGAGAGAGAATTGTCCGTCGCTATTGGAGGAGGAGGTGGCGGGGGCATGATACCACTTTCCGTCTTTGAAACTAAAAGTACGACACGATCTTGGGTCGCCTTCAGGGTCGCTACTGCCTCTTCATGTGTCACATTCTCCAGATTTTTATCGCCCTGCTGAAATCAATACGTGTTCTTCTTTGATCATTCGTAATTAAGAAAAATTTCTCGTTGACGATCAAAAACAACTTGAATCGTTGCTAAAGCGCCTATTTCTTCGCAAATTAAAATTCAATACATTATGTCGTCGCTGATAAAGAATGAGTTAGAAACTGCCGTTTGTATAACTGCCCAAGCATAAAATTGCAAAATGTCGAACAAGATAAATTTTTATAGTTATGTCGCATCAGCATTAATTCTCTGCGCGTTTTATTCATTCTTTACGCAGATATTACTCTTTGAGAAATGTCTCGCTTCTGTCTTCTGTTTATCAAGCAACCCACCCTCTTTTCTCTTAAGGGAAAAGACTGTTTCTGAGACACAAACTAGGCACAGCCGCGTGGCGCACACAAACGATTCAATCACGATATCACGAGTCTTCGATAATTGATTTTCCCCCATTCAATTTCCCCTGTCAACCGTGGTCTCCACCCATCTCCTTCCGTTCCCTCTCTTGTTCATCCACTACGATTGTCTTCCTTAAGGCGCTAAGAGGCAATCGGTCGCTCGTGATTATTATCGAACTGACGCGCAAAGACCAGCACGGAAACTACAGCACGGTACATCCCAGTGCGTCTTTAATCCGCTCGTAAATGCTCGCATCACTTTAAATTATACAGCAAATAATAAAAATAATATACTCTAGACAGAATTTAACTTCCATCAGTTCAGAATAACAAATTAAGAAATTAGAATAAATATCACAATAATTAAAATTTTAATTTTCTTTATTTTAATACACACTACTGCTCATTAATTTCAATACACTCCCAGATTCGTTGATTTTTCCATAAAAGATGAACGTGATACGTATATTTTGTACAGAAATAAGTTTACTTGCTATTATGAACATTTTCAGCACTTGCATGCATCGTATTTACTATTTATACATTATTTATAAAAAAATCATTGAAAACTTTACTTTTCGAAAAAACGGGGCTAACAGTTAGTATCTGATCCTTGGAAATAAATAAAGTACGCGCGCAAAGTCACGAGGTGCTTGTAGTAATATCAAATATGTACCCAATGTTATTTTGAAACCTATTCGTCAACACATACACAGTGAAAGAACTTCGGTGGATACTTTGATGAAAGAAAAATTTAAGGAAATCAAGGCTCCATTTCTTTGTAAACAATGTATATAAATACAAAACATGTTTATTTGCCTAAATAAATCTATATTCATCACAAAATAGCTTCTATTATTCCTTACTTTCCGAAAAGTCAACGATTTTTGAGTGGTGTATTGAAATTAATGAGCGGTAGTGTATAGTGATATATAAAATTGCCAATAATTTAATTAAGTCAATGTAAGTTGCTACGTAAAGAAAATGATATTAACGAATTATATATCCAGGCGATAATTAAAAAAGTATTATGGTTGAACGGATTTCATATTTTTAATAGGTGAAGTGAGTTCAAACATCATTTTCCATGAATCGGCGCGGATAGGAAAAGTAGATTAAGGCGGTTTTCCGAGGCGCCGCCAAAGTAATTGATAGCCCTTCCGTCAGCGATATACAGATCCGGTCAACGGCAAGTCGAGCTTCGCTAGTCTACGATTTTTCGCTTCAGCGATTTCACCACCTTTAAGGCACCCGTCTGGGAGTCGCGCAAAAAAAGCGCCGATTAAAACCGCCGAACGACCAGCTTGATTTATGACTGTCGTCGGAGGGTGAAGTGTCGAATGCGAACATATACGACGGAAAGGCGTTTTCTCTTTCTTTCTTTACGTGGCATAAAAGTGTGTCGAAAGGTTTGCTACCTTTCTAGGATGATAGTCGGTAATGAAGCTAATCGAGATTCGAGCGTCGATTTTATTTGTTTCTAAAAGTATCTATGCATGATTTATTACAAATATGTTTTTTTTTCCTTTCTCTTTTATTTTTCACAAATTCAAATGTCGATGTAACAAGTAAGCAGAAGAATGAGGCATTAAAATCTTGAGACAAAATTATCTTTAATTTTTAGCAATACTAAGATAAGGAATTAAAAATTATATTTATTATTATCTGACTAAGAAAAAAAACTAAAGGAATTTTTATACCGAAAGTTTAATCGAATCCGATTCACTCGAGAGAGAAGGGGGAAAGGAGAGAAGCGTTTATTATCATTAGTATGCTTTCTAAGGAAGAAGCGAAAAGAGGGAGAGAAATTTTTTTAATTTAAAATTTTATAATTCGGTGGAAGAAATTCGTGGCACGTTTCTTGGGATTGTCAAAAATATTTTCGATATTTTTCACAGCCATAAGGACTAGTGTCATGAATCCCTTTTATCGGATTATAAAATTTTTAAATTTATAATGAAGAAGGACGGAGGGAGCAAATCGAGACTCAATTAAATTTTCGGCATAGAAATTTACTCGCAATCAGTTGTTTACGACAGTGTCTCGGAACTTTCTTGCCGTTTTATTCTCCCGCGTGGCGAAGTAATTATCGATCGTACGGTAATTAGTTTCGGCGCGCGTAAGCTCGAAGTTTTCGGTAGTAATTATAAAACTCGAAATGGTTCTCTCCCCCTCTCTACAGACTTATTCGATCGTAGATGCCACAACTCGTTTTTTTTTTTCACGGCGATTTATCCGATCGCGAATTTATTTTCTTCGAAGCGGAAAGCTCTTCTATTTTTGTTTTGAACTGCATTTTGAACTCGGTAGAAGATTCACGATAAGGTATTCAGACTTTATCAGAATGGCAGTTAAAAGTCTTATCTTCAAATATTCTCCATGTTTCTTATAATCCCATAAAATCCTGCCATGAATTCCATTTATCGTTACTATAAAATTTTATAAATTAAAAGGGTTGAGATCTTTCGTTTTGAGATCGGCATTTGATTAAACTTTCGGCATAAAAATTTTCTCCGTTTACGATAATGTCCTGAAACTTTCTCACAGTGTATGTTTTATTCTTGTAATACAGGCTGCGGTTCACTTGACGCTACAAAATACTTCGAAGCGTTTGATTAACCAATCGGAACAAAGAATTTTACTAATCGATCAATCAAAGAATGCTTCAAAGCGTTTGTAATCGATATCAAGTGGACCGTAGTCACAGTGTAATATTTTATTCCATTTAACGCACTATACCGATTCTGTAAACAACAATTTAACAAATGACACGTGCGTCACTATGAAGTATACTTAATCGGAATAATTTTCACATCGATTGTTATCACGAGACAGGACCACGATCAATCACGCATGAGCCTCAGAAAGCGCGATTTATTTCTCTACATTTACATATCTCTTGAGCTTCTAGAGAAAAAAAAGAGAGATAAAGAAGGAAGGAATATCGTAGAAAAACAGTTCGTTAGCTGTTTTTTAGAATAAAAAATGATGATCACTTTATTATTCTGTGCCATTTTTCGATTGTAAAGAAACATCTTTTTTACATAATGTACAGGCGAATTTACAATGCTTCGCCTCGAAACGTTGATTGTGTAACGTGCAATCCACGTGTCTTATATTTATATGATAATTCCAAGTTGAAATTTCTCCTACCTTTGGCCTCAACTTTTACGCCTACTAGACCTTTTACGCTTATCTTGATACTTTAAACACTCCAATAGACCTCTTTTGAACCTATTAACTGTAATAGGGTCTGTGGAGAGTTTCAAGATATTTTGCCGAAAACTTCTTTTGAACTTTAAAGTAGGAAATTTTCCGATAACTACTATTCTGAGACACAAGGTAGGAGCTCAATTCCCATTATAACTTGTTATAATCTTCTAGAATTTACATACGTCCTAAAGCTAAGGTTAAAAGTAGGAGAAAAATTTCGACTCGTGACTTGTGAAAAATGTAGTCGACTAAATCTTTGTCGACCATTTCAGCGAAACGATCACGACGCGAAAGACAAACGGCTTGTTATGTATGTTTACTTACCAGAGCGTTCCTGACGGCTACCAATTTATCGCCAACGACGAGGCGACCGTCCACCTGGGCGGCCCCGCCGTCCATGATTTTGGTCACGTAGATTCCATTGTCACCTGGTATATGTTGATTGCCGATACCGCCGGCGATGCTGAAGCCAAGGCCTTTGTTACCCTTGATCAGCTCGATCTCCATCAACTGCGTGTGTTTCCGTCGGCGTACATACTGAAAATCGATGCGCGAACATGACGTTAATTGAGCGTGGGTGGAGGAGGTGAGGGAGAAGGGGCGGACGGTATCGCGGATGACCGATCAACGAGTAAATTCTACAAAGTTCAAATTTTAAGCGACGTCGCAATTTCATTTGAGAAGCGTTTTAAAAAAAAAAAGGAAGCACCGTGCACTCTTTAATTCCCGGTGTAACAATGAATCTCCACGTAATTAAATGCCCGCCAGATAGCTGATCGGAGAGATATATCCCTTTTCAAACTACTCTCGTTTACTCGGTGAGATTTATAAAGTGGATTTGTTCCCGTTCGGCGCCATTCTCCTTAAAGGGTCGTTTATATCGCTACTAAGGTGGTTCAGTACGTTAATTAAACTCACGGGAAAAGCATTGACAGATGTTTCGATTGCCGATTGATATGTTTTATCGTGTCGCAAACGTTTAAGATATTTATTAAAATTGAAATATGCGAGGGAAATTTTTTCCTCTTATCCCATTTATAATTATTGATTCCATAATATTTAAAATAAATAAAAATAATTTAATTTTTAATAAATACATTTAATATGTGTATAAGCGTTATTTTGTTTGCGTGACCATCTTTAAATTGTATCAATTTAGTAAATGTAATAGAATATAACGATTGAATAAAAGTTCGCGTTTGATGCAGTAATTCACTTAATCTTGAATTAAATTTAATTGCGAGTCATCCATAAATCGAGATAGCAAATCGGATTTGTTATGACGGCCATATTCCTGTCCTAAAGATGCGTTTACGCGCAACGAGGGATAGCTGCGACTTTATGTCAGAATAATATCTAGAATGGTCCGGCCGTAAACGCTTTTATGTCTTCCTCATCGTTATTTCCAACCTGGGAGGGTTAATAACGCGCATGTTGGTTCGAGCGACCTCTCTCGAGTACCTCAAAAATTTCCGCCGGTCATCGAAAAAGTTGTTCTGAAATAATTTACTGGAGCTGACGTTATCTCCGAATTTTTGAAACATCGGAACGTGATTAATAATGATTCTATCGTTTAGAAAAATACTTAACTAAAGCCTTTACAATAATCGATATCTTCGATTTTTTGCGTCGAACCAACATCGGCCTTTCCCTCAAAGGAAAAGTAGATACAGCGGCAATACGCCTGGGGACTTTTTTTTTGGAAGGTGACATTAACGTATATCCAAGAGGCATATAATGAACGATCCCATCGAAACTTTCCCTCATCCCTCGGTGACTTTGCCAACGGCCACAGGAATCTCGAAAGGCCCGGGTGAGTGATCGTCGCTTCGGGACTTTCCTCAGACATAAGCCGAAGATATTCGACGCGTCTTTATGACAAATATGGAATCCGGGGAAGGCCGTCAATCTCGCTAGGAACTTTCTAAGACTTGAAATGTCGTCGTGAAAAGATCGCATGTACTTGGACGAAAAAAAGGGTACGAGAAAGGTTCGAGGTAAACGAACGGAGGTCAACGCGTGACGTAAGAAAACGATTATAAAATCTTATTGATTTAGGGTTGACACGAGCTTGACAAATGGCGAGCAAAGTACCGTCTCGATATCTTTCGATATTCGACAAATTGAAATGCATACATAAAATAAATAGTGATAACACACTGATAACGGTATTGCCTAATACACAGTTAATTAAGTACTCGGTTAGAAACTATCGGCAGGTAGCTGAGATATTGAATATGCATACGTAGGACGAGTTTAACAGCAGAAAGCATACGCATTACACCATTTGCAATTCAATTATTCCCGACACATTCGTCGCACAATTAAATCTGCGCACTTGAGATGTGCATATGATATGGCATGTGATCATAGTAACAATATGCCGCCATTGCACCCCGTATGCGATTCAATTAAATTCGGATTTGGGATTTGCATACGTCAGTTTGCACAGAGTACCATGCGCAGCATCTTTAATGCATCAGTTAACGTTAATCGGTTAGTTAATTAGTTGCATTTGCCCTCTTGTTTTAACAAACGTATTTACAGATGGATTCTGATGCTTCGTCTCTCGTTTTGATAGATAACGAATCATGAAAGTCATATTTCTTTAAATAATTGATACTTTTTAAAAGAAAGTATTACCTCATTAACAAGGAGATTATTGTAACTGATTACTGACTAGCTGCATTCGGAAACATCATCCGAGTGCCCCTACGTATTATTTTATCCTTGTCACCGAATGTTAAAGATAAAATGATGGCACTCGGATGATGCTTCTAAACGTATAGCCTTGATAGCGCTTGTACGGGCTCGAAGTGCAACAAAGCGATCTATCGCGGTAGGAACAAGTAACTTGTACACGCGTCCGTATCGATGCATCGAGGCTAGGAGGGTAGAGGGTGCAGCTTACCAGTTTGACGGTGTTGCCGGCCCGCTTGAGCGCGTCTACGGCGGCCGCATGCGGTACGTCGACAACGGACACGTCGTTCACCTGCAGTATCGTGTCGTTGACACGCAGTCGACCGTCCGCGGACGCTGCACCGCCCGGTATGAGCTTAGTGATGTAAATGGCGGTGTCGTTGCCGTAATGGGGATTGTCTGTGCCGCCGGCGATGCTGAAACCTAGGCCCGCCCCGCCCCGCTCCAAAATAATGTCTTCGTAGTCCCATTCGTCGTCGCCGTTCACCTGAAAACATAAATACGCGCAATTAGTATTATTTTATTATCCATTCTATCTATTTTTTCACACACACACACACACACACACACACACACACACAC
>QKQZ01031360.1:0-11961 GCA_003595255.1 Solenopsis fugax | reverse complement strand
AGAAGTGTGCAAAGTTTCATCAAAATCGAAGAGTGACACTTGGGTAGGTTTACTTGTAAGAAATTTTTATTTAATTTTTATAGAAAAATAATGCAAACAAGAACTTGTTTGTTATTTTTCTTTTATTAATCATAATGGTTATATAATCATAATTATAATTCATACCTTTTATAATAATATTGTAATAATAATCTTTATTGAAATACAATAACAAATAAAAACATAAGTTGATGTATTATGTACAGAAAGAAAGTAAGAAAAAATATGATGCATCAGCATAATGTTGTATATAAAATTAATATACACATAAAATAATAGAATTAAAGATGAAAATTTGAAATAATACAAAATTACACATTAATCATATAACAAAAAGAAACCATAGAAATAAAATAGCTAAAAGAGAACGAAAACGCAATTACTATAATTAATTTAACGCGCTAGATATACATAGAGGTTGAAGAATCATTGAAAAAGATAATAATACAAAAAGATTAAGTAAAATGGTAAAATATTAACTAAGATTATTGAAAGAAAGAAGAAACTGAGAAACAAATAATCTGAAAGAAGAAATAGAAAAGGAAGATCAAATATCTGGAAGAAGAGAATTAAAGTGTCTAACAACTATATGTATAAGGCAGCCTGGAATTTACACGTACATAATGAATGAATTCATTGACAATAATGCAGACATAAATAATGTAGAGTATTGGAGCATAAAATATTATCACAAGACAAAGAACAAAACGTTTATGAATATTTAGCCAGAGAGATGATATAAATTAAATTTATATAAATTTATTAAATTTATTACGTGGTCAAATTTTCTGGTACCATAGGCAAGTCAAAAGCATATTTATGTTGCGATACATTATTTGTGCCATAATTATAATGTTTTATTTGTAACATTAATTTGCTCATATTTTTCAAACATATTTCTGACAGAGTTATCAAGTCGGTAGGTTTTCCTCCAAATGTAGGTTTTGTTGTTATCCCTTATCTTTTTGTCTACTCAAAAATTTCTTTTGTAGAATCTTTACGGGAAGAAAATATAAAGAGAGAGATCTATAAAATTTTTATCCTCTCAAAAAATTCCCATAATAATAATACTTAACAAAACCCAAATTTGTGGAAAAATTCCCCAAATTTTTGGCAACTCTGATTTCTGATTTCATTTTTCAAATATATCTCGAAATATCTTAGCTTTACCTATTGAAATAATTACCTATACTTTTGGAATCAAACATAACGTATATATTTCCTAAAGTTCATAATTTTGCACTTTTTAAAATGATATATGGTTTCATTTTTCGAATTTTTTTATAAATATATTATTTTTAGAACAAAACACTTGCATACTTTTTGTAAAATTCTTGTTTACGTTTATACGTAACATAAGTTTTAACTTAATTATAAAAATCTGTTTTCACTTACTTTGGATTCTATACAATTCAGCATTTACTTTAAAAAAATTTAATTAAAATTCATTGAAATTTATGAAAAAAATAACGAAGTCTCGGATCCAAAATATCTATAGATATAAATTAGAGTGACTTTTCATAGATGTAATTGAGGCTTAAAAATAACTCCAATCAAGTTCTAATTAATAATTAACAGATACAAAAGTTATTATTTTTCTAACTAAATTAATAGCTTATAAAATTTAGTTACGTTAAAAGTTGCATGAATGAAGAAATTACAGTTTATTTTCACTCAGTCAAAAGTTGAGTTAAAATTAAACTCAAATTAAACGTAAATTTTGGAAAGCATTATTTATATTAAATTAGAATGTTGTAATTTTTAAGATTTTTAAAATTAGATTACTGTAAATAACAAAACAATTACAATATAAATTTGGGTCATCAAATAAATTTAATATATTTATAAAAATAAATTTGAAATAACAAAGAAATATTTAGTATTTTTAGGAATATATTTTTTTCTTTTACATAGGTAAATTTTGAACTTAGGAAAAAAGTTAAGTTAAAATTTGTTTTAAAAATTAGTTGAAACAAAAAATTAACTCATTTAAAATTAAGTTAAAAGTTATTAACGTTCTAATTTTATTAACTTTTTAACTGTTTTCTATCCAATCTGATAATTAACTTAAGTAAGAAGTATTAGTATTACAATATCTGTGTATTAAATATCCTGTTATCATTGGCAGAATAAATTTATTATTTGAGGATTGAAACATGAAAAAATTAGATCAGGGACAACAAAGTACATAATAAACAATTTTTTAGCAATTCTGGTTGAAATGATATATAATTAACAACATTAAAGTACTACATTTTAGAATTTTCACAAAATGTTATAAAATAAATATTGCAAACTTTACATATAGACATATATAGATCAATTTAAACCCGTTTGCATCAATGTAGCTTAACTTTAAACTCGATTTAACTTACTACTTTTTTAAATTCCAAGATAGATAATAAGTTAAATTGAGTTTAAAGTTAAGCTATGCATTAGTACAAATGGACTTTAGTCTTGTATCGCTAAAATATTATTTTTAAAGAAAATTAGCCATTGGGTCCTCGTCGCGTTTGCGTTTCATTTGATACGCTTCTATCTCTTCCGTTGACAATTCCTTTGTTTCATACATGCTGTTGTATGGACGTTTCCTCTCATCCAAGTTTAACAATCTTTCCGCCTGCCTCGCATTTTCCTCCTCTTTTCTTAGTGCTTCCTTCAATTTTTCATCTTGCTCCGCATTGTTCTGTTTCTTATTTTTGCGATTTTCTTTACGTTTCTGTTTTTTCAATTTTCGTTTAGCCGCTTTACTCTGCTTTTCCGTTCTGCTTTTCATTTCTTCATCCTCAGATGAAGACTCAGTGCTGAAAGAACGGTTGTCCTCCATTGTATTTGGTTCATCACTTGTCTCTTCTGGTTCAATTGCTATTTTTTCTGGTATACTGTTGCTCACTGCCTCCACTGCTTTTTTTCCTGCCTCCCCGGTACAATACGAATTTTTAATAAAGGAATAACAACATTTGTAGCCCCACTTTCCATCCTGCCAGTAGGAACCCCAGATTGACGTATGATTGTTCAGATAAACGTCCTCTTCATACTTGGATCGTATCACTTGTCTGTCTTGTCCCTTGATTATTTTACCATATCTTGAATACTCAACATAGTGCTCGGTCTGCGCCAACAACAAAGACTTTGGTGGCGCTTTAAGATGTTCTTCGCCTCCATAACAGTCAATCACACTGTCGCGCGCCTTGTCCTTTAATTCGTCGCGTTTCTTGTCATATTCCTGCTTTAGTAATTCAAGTTTTGTGGGCTCAGCCAACAAATGTACATCAACTCCCTTCTCGTGCGCATCCCAGGCAAACAATTGCGCATTAGCATGCTGTTGCGTGTCTCCAGAGAAACGCACAGAGTTCTCCCCCTGGAAGTCCACCTCGCGATCTGTACCGGTGTAAGGATTGTCTCGCATGGATCTGGTCTTCGGATCGTAGTACGCCGAGTTTGGGTCCAGATTACGCAGATACTTGGCGGTGTCCTCCCGAATACGGAGGTTTCTCACTGTAATGCGCTGCTTGGAATCGACCTTTGTACCAGGCATGTCCACCTCGTCCACGTACTTATCCTCGTCCTTGTCCGAGTCATCATTCTCCTCCGCGTTGAGCTTCTCGGCACGCATCTGCCTCTTAGCCTCCTCTATCTTCTGATATTCCTCCACGATCGATCGGTGCTCGGAAGGATCATAACCGGCCCATCTGTCTCTCTTGCCGTCGTAGTCCATAGACAGCTCTGGCTGGACGAATTCGTCAGGCGCGATCATCGAATTGGTGAATTTTGCGCCGACCATGCGCGGTCTCTCGAAGCAGTCTTTCCTCTTATGAGTCATGGCACCGCAATTCTCGCAGGCGCCTTTACGATACTTCGTGCTCGTTTGCGAGGTGTCCACCCCGCGCTTGTACCACGAGTCTATGGAGCTAAACTGCTTCTGCTTTTCGGGCTGCGGTCTCTGATGTTTAAGGGTGGGACCCTGAGCGCCGAAGTACCATGGTGTCGCGCTGATGTACTGCGGAATATGCGGATTAATGTCTTTACCTTCCTCGTCAACAGCCGCAGGCGCCGTGCCAGCCTTCCTCGCCTCTTCGAGCTCCTTCGCCTTTCGCCAGTCCTCTCTGCTCTTCTTCCGCGGTTCATCGTCAAATGAGCTCTTGTTCTTCAAGATGCTCGACACAGTCATATTCGCCGACGAATTGGCCATTGCCGTGCGAATCACACTCCGTTTGTTTTTCAGAGGGATATGTTTCTGTAACACATTTAGTGACGTCTATTTACATTCGAATGTACTATCAAACAGTATCGAGGCTGCTTCAGGCTGCTTGTGAGGTTACCTCGTTTCTTACATTCCTGAGGGTGAAATGGGATGAAAATGTATGCAGCAGAATAGCGTAAAGGTGCAGTTACATACAAGCATCAAGCGTCGAGTTGCGCAGAAGATTATTGCGCAGCTTCTTACCAGCCTTTACTCTATCCTACAAGTAAATTTTCGAACGCACCCAAGCGTGTCCGCTCTCTGGGTTCTTCGTGTAATTAGGTTTGTTTGTGTTGCTTGAAATCCACAATAATTTTTGCACCTGAAACGAGATAAATATATATTTGAGCATAGAGAGAGAAACAACGAAGGTACTGAGTGTAAAAAGTGCACGCAACACGAACAAACCTATAAATCTTTTGCCGCCATTTTTGTTTACAATGCGCTAATATTTTGATGGACTTGTTATAGTTGTCATTTGTCATCAGTGTTTATCAACGACGAATATGATTTGATACGTAACTATTTGAAGTGTATATACATACGACAACGAGCTTGCGTGAAAGAAAATATATATTGAATTATAATCGGCAACACGCAACGACACGTACAAGAGCAATAAATTTTGCAATTAATATTACGTATACCTGCACTTTTATCATCCACGAGAAGGATGTGGTTCTATTATTTACTCGTCGTATTCGGCATTCTCGATATCGCGATGGCTTCCGATGGTTTCGATTTCGGAGACACTCTAGCCTTGATCTTAGGATTAACTATTGCGATTGTCGGATTCTTTGCCTGCATGGGAGCTTACGCGAGAAGGCGAGGTCACTTTGAATCCTTGTGAAGCTTTGCAAACTTTTTAAAATATATCCAACGGTAAGTAACATTGACATCCAGGTTTTTATATACCGGATATCTGAAATTATTAAGTTACTTTCCTTCAGAAAGGTTTCTAAATTCACTTGCAATGTATATTTAAAATGTCTATAATAAGAAAATTGCTATCTGAATTACAGGGTTGGTAAGTAACGCGTTACTTGTAACGTCGTTACCGTTACAATTACTTTTTTTCGGTAACAAATGAGTAACGGCGTTACATTTCATAATTTGTAACTGTAACGGTAACGAGTTACATTTCGTGGTAATTGTAACGATTTAAATAGTTACTTTCATCGTTACTTTGTTGAGGTACTGTATTAACACTGTAAAGAAGTCATCTTAATGATGATTCTATGGAACATCAACTTTTTTTAAAAATTAACAAATCTTTTTGGTGAAATTCGGCAAGAAAAAAATATTGTTTTGAGTTATGGTTTATCTGGCATCAATAATTTGGGTACTATTTTGTTCTTACAATGATTATAAAATGTTTAGCAAGATTTGAGCAAGCCTTAACTTTCTTACTGAGCATTGTTTTCTTAAATATACTATCATACCATATACTGCGATTATCGTAATTTACTTGAGTAAATTAATTTTTCTTTATAAAACTTTTTATTTGTTTTTCTTTTATATTACTAAAATATTACTAATTCCAATAATTTTATCTTAATAATATTAATTACATTCTTCATGGAGATGATATGAATCTCTATTTCTACACATAATAATTTAATAACAAGTACAAATACGCTGTATGATGTTAATGTTTTTTGTTTAAAAATGTGATATAAATGTAAGTTTAACAATTTTCGAGTCTTGTCCAAATTAAACGTTTACTTAAAAAGAATCACAAAGTTGTATCATAATAGAAAAAGCAAAATTTATTGAAGAGTTAATTGCAAATGAATAAATGTTAATTATTTTGTCGTATTGATTAAATTCCTGNACTATTAAATAAATAATTGTGTTCATTAAGAATGCTGTGATTGCGTTTTTAATTTTCTGCATTTAATAACTAGAATAATGCATTTAATAGTTAAAACAAAATAAAAATGCATTCAAAGCTAATGTTCCAAATATATAGTATATAAAATATTCAATATTATCACATTTTAATAAACAATAATCATAAGAGCTTTGCGATAAAATATGGAATCAACTCTATGATGATTGTAAAGTATGATTAAGGAACATTAAATGGTATAATAAAATAAATCTTAGTTTAAAAAGCTGCAGTTAAAAAATCTAATCTTATCTTTTGAATTTTAATTTTAAATAAAATTGAAAAAATTTGGAATTCTCTAAATATTCTTTACAAAATTTGAATAAACCCAGTATTACTTCGCAATTACATTCGCAAATATAATTAAAAAAAACTTAAAATTATACGTGTATTTAATATACATATATTTTGAAATATTATTCCTTTACTAGAAGATAAAAAAATTCTATTAATATTTATCTCAGAAACTTGTATACATTATATTTTATTGATGTAAAAATAAGTAACGAAAATAATAACGATGTGTTAATTTTTGAGTAACAGTAACGAGTTACTTTTATAAAGTAACTTTGCCAACCCTGCTGAATTGTTTATTTTTATTTTATAATTCTTCGGATATCAATTTGTCACTTTTGTTTGGCCCATTTTATATTTGTTATTAATATTAGTATTAATTTATTATAATTAATATCAACACAATAACGTAATCCTTTCATTAATTTTATCTATATAAAATGTTATCTATATAAAATTTATATAGCTAATTATAAATTTCGTGATGTTACATTTCTTGGTTCTTCTTAAAACGTTGTGTTTTAAGTTCGGCAAGTATGCGGCGCGCTGTTTGGGGAATCTTGTAAATGTTTATAAATTCACTTAGAAAATTGAGCACAAAGACTTGCTTTCGACCAGTATAGCCTTCTCATTATTTAAATGTGTTGATACACCTCCTAGCCATGTTAGAAATCGTTTATATTGTAAAATATAATGGTTATAGCATTTAACAATGTTTTGATATTGATAGTAATACTATTTTATTATAATTACAGTATAACAAGGAAATTTGACCTTTAAAGGAAAATGAAAAAAGCAACTTGAGGTTTTCTGTATATATAAAAGGATAATTTATAAATAGATTAGATAATATACAAAACATATTATAATGATGTATTGAGTTTGTATAAAATATCAAATATATCTGTTATATAATAAAAGATGTAAGTAATAAATAGGATTTTTATTATTCTATTGTTAATATTAATTCAATGACAGTGCGGTGGAAGGAGACAACTATTACAATTTGTATTATATGTTTATTTATTTCTCTTTATTAAGTTTCATTGTAATAATTTTTACATTTAATCTTTTGATAAAATCGTTAGTAAAGTTTTAGCCTGTTTTACAATATTGTACGAGGTACAGAGATATATTATTGAAATTTTTGTTTTCATGATGTTAACTTTTTTAATAATTAAAATAACAATAAATTATCAAACTTGACAAATGCAAACACAAATTATAAAATGGAACCAATTAAATCAATAATGAGCAATTATTTTTTGGTAGAACATCTGTTTTTCAATTCATTTATTCTCAATTTGCGAGAACGAAACATAGGGAATAACCCCTTTACCCGAACGTTTTGGACTAACTTGTCTTTCCTCAGCAAGTTGGAATTGTAACAATCATGAATTATATTTTATATTTTATTATGATAATTATTATGATAATCACATATTCAGAGTAAAATACTTTACTGATACAATTATAAAAGTATGTAAAGAGATATATGATCATAGTCAAAATCCAAGATTAGATAAGTTAATATATTTTTTAAATTAAGTTAAAGTTAATGGCTTATAAAATTTAATTATATTGAAAGTAAGCAAAAAATTATAGTTAAAAGTTTCTATAAGATAAAATTAAATTAATTTTGAAAAGCATTGTTCATTAAATTAAAAATTTGTAAGTTTTTAAAGTTAGATTACTCAAAACAATTATAACATAGATCATCAAATAAATTTAATATTTTATTTGTAAATTAAATTTATATGAAATAAAGAATTGTTTTTGTGTGAGAATGCATTTTTTTATAATTTTATTTCACATAGATAAATTTTTAACTTAAGAAAAAAATTAATAAAGTTTATGTTTCAAAAATAACTAATTAAAATAAAAAAATAATTATTCAAAATTAACTAAGTTAAAAATTATGAATTTTTTAACTTTATTATTTAATCAAAAATGTAACGAAATAATGCCAATACGAGCCGACATTGAATGTTTGTATAAGCATATAATTTTATTATTACAAACTCCAACTTATGCGAACTGTGTGCCGAATATTTTATAATGCCTCGATAGTCGAATTGATAGGACGCCCACACGGAATGTTGGGAGATCTAGGTTCGAATCCTAGCTGAGGGGTTATTTTTCACAATAAATTCTTTACTAGTTTTTTTCTGAGATTGAAAAAAAGGATAGAGGGGTCTTAGAAATGCTTTTTAGCATAAATTATTAAATTGCTCGTCAATTTAAGAATTTATGCTAAAGTTAAAAATTTATACATGTGAAACAAAAAATTGTAAAAGAAAAATACATTCCCGGAAAAACAATATCTTTGTTATTTCATATAAATTTAATTTACAAGCAAAATATTAAATTTATTTAATATGTTATAATTGTTTTGAACAATCTGTTAACTTTAAAAACTTGTGAATTTCTAATTTGATGAACAATGCTTTTCAAAATTAACTTATGTGTTATATCTTATATCGCGGATTCCGGCTTCACATAACGGACGTGTTTTAAAGACTGACAAAATATTCGGTACGCAGTTCGCATGAGTTGAAGATTGTAATAATAAAATTATTATATACACACAAACATCCAATGTCGATTCATATTGGCATTATTTCGTTATATTTCTAATTTAATTCTTTCGACTCTTATGGAAAAATACTATATATTGGATTTGCAAAAAAAATTATTTGAAACTGTTGGAAAACTATTCGCATTCAATAGTTTCCATTAGTTTTTTCGCAAGTCTAATAGTATTTTTTTCATAAGAGAAGCCTAATTCCTTTCAATTTATTTAACTTTTAACTTTTTAACTGTATTACTATCCAATCCTATCAAATCACATAAAAACGTTCTAAACGCACCATATATATATTCCATTAAATACCGAATATAATATAGACGTAATGCTATATAACATATACATATATATAATTTTTTTTATATAACATTACATCAATGTTATATCTGTTTCGATATTTACTGAAACTCGTTAAATTGATTGTTGTCGAATTGAACTTCATTGTCCTGTCCATCAGTAAGGATTGAATTGATACTGCATTCTACATTATTAGCAAGAATGTGTTCCCTCCATCTTTTTTTCACGTTTTCCAAGAAGAGAGTATCGCTAATTGTAAAAATTCATTATCTTTATCTGTTAATAACGTCTTTCTCTCACTATAATTTAATAGAAACATAATTGTACAGTAAAATATTATACTCTGAATATGATTGTCATAGAATGTTTATGTTGTCATAAAATTCACGCCAATTCCAACTTCCTAAAGAAAGACAAGTTAATCCGAAATGTTCATTTGAAGGCATTATTTCCTAGTTTCACTCTCACAATGAGACTAAATGATTTGAAAAATAAGTGTTCTAATAAAAAATAATGGCTCGTTTCTTATCGGTTCCATTTCGTAATTAACTAAAATAATTTATTAATGTTAATAAATTTATTAATATCTTCAAACAACTCTTTTAAAAAAATTAATTATTTACAAAAAGTATCAATACAGTCAAATTGTATTTTTTTCCATTATTTTCATGTATGTTAAATTATGATTATTCAAGAAGGTATCCTGTAATTTGTTTTTTTTTGTATTTATGGAATTATTTAACTACCTTCTGTTTGAAATCTCTTTTTTTTTCTTTGCAATACAATTCTGCAAGTAAACACTCTTAATTTTATACATATATATAATAAAATGTATATTATTCCCAGTAAGTAGAATAATTATCAATGTAATGCAGAAAGGAACCACGTTGATTGCCGGAAAGAGACCCGGTAGACGGTCGATCTTCATAGAAAAATCAAGCCCTGGGCTTAGAAATGAATCACATCGGCTGCCGAAGGAAAACCCGATGAACAAGATGTCCTACTTAAAAAAAAAAAGTGTTCAGACAAAAAGAATGTAAGGGAGAAAATGAGAGATCCTGGCTTGACAATTTGATATTTTCGTGAATAAAGATGACCTGCAAAATTTGTCAAAGAGACTATTTTTCACAAGTAAAACGTTCATTTGTTAATTACTTTCTATCCATTTCTTAGATGTCAACAAGATTTGACGTAATAAAGCCATTTTTCATATCGAATTACATAACTAAGATTTACTAGACATAATGCAACATCGATATTCAAAAAGAGAGAAGGTAATGAATGAATTACCAAAGAAATTTTACTGTAATATAAAAACTCGGTTAAAACTAATGTCTACTAAATTCATACACTGTATTGAATGATAACGATTAGATGGACACTTACACATTTCGTATAAAGAAATAATTTAATATCAAGTTCATTTTATATATACAGTATGGAACATTTAAACCGTTACAAACTATTCCTGAAACTACGTATCATAGCAAAAAATATTCAAGACAAAAGTTGTATGATCTCGAGAAGAATCACAAATAATAAATCCATCAAAGGATGATAGATACAATGAGCCTCCTCGAATGGTGAATAAAAATAATATGTTCTTTTATAGTTTTTGAGTTCCCGTATTTGAATCTGGCTTTAAAAAAAAATTTTAATTTGTTAAGTATTATCAGCATATAAAGTAATAACAATGATATGTTAATAGTGTAAAACTACAGTAAAATAAGCAATATTAAGTGAAAGTCAAACGATATGTGAACACAAATTAACAAGTGGAGGCTTATTTGGTTAGAGTAGATGATCTTGACGATTAAAAACATTTTTTGCGCAAATCTTACAATTTCCAATAGTAAAATACTACAATAGAATACAAAGTACTGGAAGAAAATCATTAAGATGTAACAAACAGTACTTTCAAAAGTACCGTAATCAACATTTAAAACAGTTCCTATCAAAACAATGTTTTTTTTTAATTAATAAATTTTTACTTTTTTTTATCAAGCAGAACATAAAGTATTAGAGAGCGATTATCACGTTTTATTAACAAGAAAACACGAATGCATTCGTAAAGTTAAACAATAATAATTTACTAGGTGTTTAATAGCTTTATGTGCTTTTAATATTTGTCCGATATAAATTAAAATTTATAGGTCAGAATCAGATTCAGCAGCTTCAAAACTACGTAAAAACATACCGTTTTTATTTGCCACTTCAGGAACCAAAATCGATCCATTTACCAATCAGTCTTTCGAAAAAAAATCGATTTTTAATTTTTAAAGTCATCGCTATTTTTTTAATGGAATTAATATAATTTTTTCACATAATGATTCTTCTAATTATTTTGCACATAAAAGTATTGTGGTAGTTATCGAAAAAATCAATATTTTACGAGATATTTTGTACTTTATTTTGACATATTTCGACATAAAGTATAAAATATCTCGTAAACTAATTTTTTTATAATTGTGCCTTGATACTTTTACGTGCAGAACAAATCAATTAATACAAAGAAAAAACATAACTGCTTGAAACATAGTTTCAAGGATAACAATTTGTAACGCTTTAAATGCCATCTTGTATTTTATATATATATATATATATAATATA
>QKQZ01031333.1:0-28385 GCA_003595255.1 Solenopsis fugax | reverse complement strand
AGAGTAAACAAAAAATTAAATAACTTTTAAACCAATAAGTGAATTGTGCTCAAATTTTATACACAGAAAAAAATTAGTATCAAATCAAGAATTCATTATTTTATANATATTAGTATATAATAATTATATTATTAATATATTAGTATATAAATAATATAATAATAGTATAAATGTAATATTAGTATACATACTACAAAACACGATTTTACGTAAGAATCAAGAGTAAACAAAAAATTAAATAACTTTTAAACCAATAAGTGAATTGTGCTCAAATTTTATACACAGAAAAAAATTAGTATCAAATCAAGAATTCATTATTTTATAAAGCAAGAATATAAAATTTTCTTGGAAGAATTTATAATCTTAAACAGACATAATTTGCTTACATGAAGAAAATTTTTCTCTTCATATGAGCAAATTATGTCTGTTCAAGATTACAATTTCTTCCAAGAAAATTTTATATTTTTGCTTATATATAAAATAATGAATTCTTGATTTAATACTAATTTTTTTTCTGTGTACAGATACTCGAACGTAATATTTTATGAAATTTTTATATTTCAGTAATATATATTTATATATGACCCATACATCTATATATGATCTTAATACTATTTCTTCACTGAAAAAAAAAAATTAAATATTTTGTCAATATAACAAAAAATATTTTTATTTTACTAAATGTTTAGTATTATCAAATCTGGTATAAGTTACTAAATATTTAAAAAAGTAAAATTATTTTTGGTTACATTGACCAAATATTTAATTGATACTATTTCACTATACATTTGGTAGTTATAACCAGTCTTTTTTTCAGTGTTTCTCTTACAATTGTTTATCTATTATTTACAATTATTTATCGAGATGCAGATATATTAGATACAATGTAGCAAAGATGAAAAACTAACGTGTGCACTTTGTGCATTAGCATTCTGAAATTTCAAAATGTAATGGATGAAATTTCAAATCGTAGTGAATTTTTTTCACGATAACCTAATTAGCGTTAGAAGCATTTTCATAAATAACGTGAAACTATATTTGCGAGGCGATGTCTCGCATAATGCGGCGTACCGTATCAGCGTTAGTCATAACGGCGGTCACTTGCGAGATAATCTCCTTCACACTTTAAGTAATGGTATCAAGTGTCATCCGCGTAATATCAAGTAAGATCTTTTACGTGCCACAGTTTCTTCCACTTAATGAAGCAGCAGTTTGCCCCGCCGGATGTGTACACGGTTCTGCTCTAGGCCGTGTTTAATGGAGATTCCTGGCCGGTATCGATCGCGGACGTGACAGATAGATGCCTAGGACGATAGTAATAGGATCAATCGCGGCCGGCACATCTGCGGCCCCTATATAACTTATAATGCTGCCGCAAGTTATGACGAGCGAGCGAGCGAGCGAGCGATGCATTATATGTATTATGTACCGGGCGCGCTGCACGGAGCGGATTACACACACGACGTTATTACGCGACGGGCTTGCATCGGAAAAGCTTCCCCCAGCCGGGCCTTTGTGCTTTAACACGGTACCGAGCTGTTGAAAGAATGCGCGCGGGCGCTGTGTGTGTCGCGGAATATTTTCCAAATATATATATTTCGAACACACATTTATTTTCAATTTGAATCCATCGTGTAAATCTGTTTACTTCGAATGCAAATGCATCGATTATTTCGTAAGGTTGCACGCACGCACGCACGAAAATCGTAGGAGGAGCGAGGAAGAGTAAAATGTGTCTATAATTTATGCGTAATATTATTATGTATGTAGAAATCCTCTATTATGCGTACACTATCGCATAAAATTAAGATATGTCGTATTTGACGTAAATAATAAAGATGACACTAATTTTAATTGGAAAATTACTCCTGGCAGCTCAGTTGAATACACGAATCAATGAGGTGGTCGAACTGGTTCCGTCGTCAATTTCTTATTACAGCGACGTAATAAATGATTCGCGTACTTAGAAATGTAATCTCGTTAGAAGCTGACAAAATCTGACTGACATATTTAAATTAGCAGAAACGCGGTAATTTCTCGCTTACAAAAAAAAAAAAGATTTGTTTCTGCTGTTATTTATCATTTTACGTAAGCCGTTTTATATCGCATAAATAACGATATTCAGTTTGCGCGTTTACGTCATGCATACGGTAATATATGGTAATATAAAAATAAATTCTACGCGATATTACATAGAAATCGAATATGTAATAAATCTCTCCTTTGTAAACATCCTGAACAAGTATATCTTCATGCAAATCTGCGTTTAGTCTGTGATTATTTAAGTTAACTCATATTGAAATACCGAGCACTTTCGTAATAGCCTAATGGCTGTGTGAAACTTTGCAGAGAAAAAAAAAGTCGTGGTGGAACTGATCGTTATTATATCGCGGTGTGCCGTCCCGCGTAGTTATGCTATTTCTCCTGTTACGGGCGATGTAACGACACACGGATTGATTTCTCTGAAGCAATCATCGATGATCATATAACATTTGCAAAAATCGCGAACCTTGTCAACGCAGCGGCCGATGCAAAAGCGTGGCATTAAACTGGGGACTGGTTCATTACATAAAACGTTGTAACCTCAGACATTGCTACTTTCCAGCTGAGCTGCGAGATATTATTGCCGCGCGTAATCACACACACGCTTCCATTCGGAACCGAGCGACCGCGATCACTGTAGTTGAGCGTTCCTTTTGCCGATCGATCGATTGAAAGCTTGCCTGTCACGGAACATCCTTACCCAGTAGGTGTGCTTGCCACATCGTGACTTCGTATCGACACGAGTATTAAAAACGGTATTCATACCGCTAAGCTACTCGAGGAAATTAATCGATATTTCTAAATGTCATTATCGTTATCGGCTTTAAAAATGTTCTATTATACTTATATTAAGAATGTTTTGACTATACCAGCTGAGTTATTGAAATTTAAAATTTAAAATCAAAGAACAAAACAAAGAATAATTTAGGTTAAAGTACATTATGCAACGTAAATGATCATTTGCTGTAATTTTAGATGCATACCTTTTAAACGAGTACATTCTAAATCCAAGTGTGTAATTTTTGCACACTTAAGTGTGAAAAAACTGTAGTCACTTTTTATACATTTCTATGTGTGTAATTTTTGTATTTTTTACACATATATAAAAAATTAATTTATTGCGTAAAAAATGACTACATGTTTTACACACTTGGATTTGCAATGTAAGTGAATCTAAATTAACTTTTGCACGATTACTTATTAGAGTTTTATTAATATATGTAAAAAAATTGATTCGTAATGCTATTTTCTCATTAAATTTGCAAGTGTTACATTTAACATAAGAGTAATAAAAAATTAGATAACTGTTAAATCAATAAGATGATTGTGTTCCACATAAATACTCAAATGTGTTAATAGAGCAGTTTATGAAATTTTGATATTTTCGGTAATACTTATCCTTAATAAAAATAGTAGTTAATTAATAATAATAATAAAAATATCGAACGCGAGAGAATTTGTAGGATTTTAATAAAAAAGTATCTTAAATAAGATAGAGAGATACTACATATCTAAAATGAGGGAAACAAAATTGAAATGTTTATTATGTTTATTCTACTAATTAGCGATATTAATAATTCCATTTGCCCGTAATATAATATGCAATCGATACAGATCTGGTAATGCTCGCATGGCACACGAAATTGCTAAAATTTCAAACAAAACATACCGTCATGTTGACACTTCGATACATTGGTATTGTTGCAGACGCTTTTAGAGGAGCGCAGGTAGAAAATCTCGGTTTGAGTGTCACCGGTTCGACCGGTGGTCTGCTCGATCTTTCTTCTCGAGCTGTCACGAGGCAATTTACGAGCGGGTCCTAGGGTGGTCCTTTGTCGCAAAAATATCGGGTACACTAGACGGAGATTATCTTTACGAGAGTTGCGGCTTCTCGTCGTGGAGGTATACTTACAGCTGTTCGACTTGTCGCGGTTCTTTCTGAAGTGGAGTGGCTGAGGGGAGCAGGGGGAGGTGCCGGGGGAATGTTTCTCTTGTTCTGACAGGCGTGGAAATGGAATTCACGGGGAAAGTTTGTCTTATTCCGCGCGGACGATAGTTAAGCGACCAAGTTTCGTCCCGCGGCGCTTTCAGCGCTCGGAAACGGAAGCGTGTCTCTAACCGAAGGCGTTCGTAGATAAAAGAGACCGACCGGGGGATATCGGAGAACGCGTTTTGCACAGGGGTAGCGCGGTGGAAGCGTCTTTCGCGATCGCGCACACCGGGAGATCTCCCTCCCGTAACGGAGTCGGTTTGCTTTCGAAATCATCGAAACACGAAACTATCGCCGATATGGGAGCCCGCGCGTAGTGCGCCGCGTTGAGGTTTTGTTCAACTGTTTTTCGCTCCGCGCAAAACGCTCTTCCAAGTTCATTTCCGACAATCTGTATTCCACGACGGAACACGAGACAGAATTCTATCGGCGATACGCGGGAGAAATATTTTACGGGGCACGAGAGGCAAAAAGGGAGGCGCGCGATCGTTGTGTCCATTTTCTAAAATCAACGTTTCATAAATTGATATCGGAAATAATGATAACGTGGCAACGTCCAGTGGCGCGTGGGATTCTCAAACAATTTCAACACAGCCGCAAAACTCTTTGCGGAAACGACGGAGAATATCTAAGCGTACGCTTCGCTAATAAATCGCCGACACCGCATACCGCCGCATGTCGGTGTCTCTATTTGAATACGCACGCACACACGTACGTATTACCGCGGTAGGCCGAGAAGTCGCGATCAAACGTGCAAAAAGCGGACGGTAAATTATACACGAAAAATACACGGGATAATTAACGTCGGTGTTTATACGCCTCGCTTTTTGCATGCGCACGCGCGCGTGCGTTGCTCGTAACGACGTTTTTATGATAGTTTATCTACATACGAGCGGTAATACGTGAGTAAGCAAGGACTTAGGAATTAGAGAGAGAGAGAGACTCGCGATATCCTTCATTATTCATGCAATGTTGATGGCCGTCGGTATTTCGCATAGCGAAAGCCATTTTAGTAGATCGATTTGCGCACGTGTCTTCTCTCTGCGGCACCACACTCGGTCCCTCTTTCTCTCCCCCCCTCCGACACCCACCTACATGGTATTCCGGGTTCACCGCACTTCCGTTTGTCTATAGGTTCCTCAATCGGAGTCGATTGCTTCTTGAGAAAAATGTATGAAGGCACCTGAATGGCTTTTGAATTGTGAGCGATTGAAGATAAAAGGCTTCTCGCGGATGAAGCTTCAACAATACAAAGAGGGAATCAAAGCTTAGGTTTTTTTTTTTAATTTTTTATCAATTTCAAATGAAATGTGTATTTCAGAATCAAGTTCTCTTAATCTGAAGTATATCTTTATAATTATTATTTTATTCGATAATGAAATTATATTTCTCAAAACGGTAATCAATACCGCTTGTATTATTCAAAATATAAATGTGTGTGAACAGTCAAGTCGATGAACGAGCAAAAATAAGATGTTGCATAAATGTATTTATTTATAATATGAAATTCGAATGCGACGAATCGTTTTGACCTTATTCTTCATCACCCTAGTACCCCGAATACATTTAAATAAAATTAACATAGCTAAAACGTTATATAACTGATTAATAAGATTGACTATTTTTACAATGATTTATATATCGTTGACATTAAGAAATTATTTATTACGCCAAGACCGCACGATATTATTTAAATTACAAAAAGTTTTCTTAATGTGCAATACGCAGACATTTATAACAATAATAAATGATGATAAAAACCAGAACCACAAGTGAAAAAAATGTCATATATATGGAAAACTTGAACCGGAGTCAAGCGGATAAAAACAGTAAAGTTATGACAAAGTCAGTCAATAACATGTGCAATCAATTCTTCGTTTTCTCCAGAGAAGTTAAGTCTTGATAAAATTAGTCAATGATTTTTAAGTGTCCAAGTTTTATTATATTCCATTTTTATATAATATATTAAAAATCGAGGAAAAAGGGCATGAAATGCTTTTTACTTAAAATTAATTTTACTGTTATTCACTTTTTGGTGCTTACGAGAATTCTTTTTTTCGTTCAACGGTCGGTAAACATTAGCAATCTGCTTACGCTCTTGTTCTTTTATGCTAACGGAGCCAAATCAATCGCCCGCGTCGCCAGCTTATTCCTCTTTATTAAGTTAGTATAGCGCGATAACTACGGCCAAGCAAACAGTCCGTAGTCAAGAGTAGATATTACCGGGTTGGCAGATATTATTATCGATATATGCGATACGTTACGTTGTGAACCATGTGAAACAGCGATAAGCTGGATTGTCGTTGAATACGAGATACGTTTGCAATGCTTTCTAGATATTGATTTGTTGTAGTCTCTTTTTTTTTACACTGTTTCAGAACATAATGAATTCTTAACGTTATTATACCTTACTACGACAAATACAAGTTTTCCTCCTGGCGCTTTTATATTTATAAATTGATAAAGTTGACAATACATTTTATTGCAGAAATGTGTCATGAGATATATTTATATATCGATTAATTATTTAGTATTGAAAAATGCCGAGAAAAAGGGAGCATTTCTTTTATATAAAGTTTTTTTTTATTTTTATCGATAAAAACTGGAAAATCAAAGTTGAGTGTGTTCTCAATTTTTCTCTTTTCTTTCCCGGAGGGGAAAGTTAATTTGTGAATAAATGTGTGCTATTCGAGGCAATAACCGCTGATACGCTGAAATAAATTTCGATGGAAGTCGATTTAATTGCCTCGCGAGATTTCGTCGTGAAGTCATTGGCGCGCTCCAAATTTATTCGATGAATAGCGAGGGTTAAACGTGACGAAGAAGGGCTCTTTCTCCCTCTCTTTCTCTCTCTCTCTCTTTTTCTCTCTCGCCCTCGGCATCGATCCGCCAGGTGTTCTATATAGGTCTAATGCGTAATCGTCGAGGGTCGGCAGTGAATTCGTGTCAATGCGAAATCTCTTTTGTGTTCCTCCGTTACTCTAGCCTGAGGACGATTCATTGGAACGAGATATACGGTTGTATTATGTAGCAACCTGCGGCCTTTTAGTGTGTTAACGATACTCCACGAGGAGGCAACACGCGCATTACTAAGTGCAAAGATAAACATTGCCGGGTTATCGGCGTGAGAACGCTCTCTGAGATTTAAGGAGCGTATATGCGAATTGTTGCAATGACACCGACACGTTTCGCGCGAGATTGCAAGAAATCGAGGCAAACATTGAGAAACACAGATATACGTAACAATGTCTAGCTACGCCTAGAGTCTAATTGTAAAAAAATGCATGTGTCTGTAATAATAGTAAATATGCATTCATAGCATTCTAGTACACAGAAGAAAAGAACATTTTTGTTTTGAGACTATCTTTACTTTCGAAATGTTAAATATTGAAAAAAAAATCACATAGCGTTAAACAGACATAATTTACGTATATGAAGTAATTTTGTATATTGTTTCATCAAGAAAAATATATTCTCATTATTCAATAATAATTTTCATGAATTGAAAGGAAAAAGTATCGGATAGAAAATAATCTCTTTAAATAAAAATAGAGAATTTTTTAATATATACTATTAGATGACTACTATAATCAAAATAAAAATTAATATTTTAAGATTATCAAATTTTTCAAAGATTAAATTATGTATAAGCAAGAATATAATTGTTTGCTTATATATGAAACAACGATTGTTACAGAGAATATATTCCTTTTAATTTGATACTAATGTTTGAAACTGTTTTTTCTCTATATGTAAATAATATAAATCTTCACAGATTATTTTATATAATCTGCATAGCTTAATTACGAAACATTTTTCCGGAAAATGGCAGGAAACAGTACTATTTTTTTAAATTAAGCTCTACAGATTATATAAAATAATCTGCGAAGATTTATATATGTATATATACACACACACACATACACGTTGCAATATTATTTTTGACACTACAGACATTATATAAAAAAAGAAAATAGAAATGTTTGACTATGATAATGTGACTAAATAGTAAAAATCTCGCTAACTCACGTTTGTTGCATGTAAGACGAAACGTAGCGGAATTTCTAGTGGATAGTGATAAATGCCTCGTTAAAAGTGCAACGTAGCGAGAAGTGAAACACACTGTTAGAGAAGTGGCCGTCGCCCGCGACGAGCGTGCTCATTTTCCGCGAAACGTCGTCGTCGTCGCCGTCGTTGAGAAGCTCGCTTTTGCTGGCAGGGCTCCGCGCGCGCGAGCCCACATATTTTTCAAACCTTCGGATACGTGCGCCAACTACGAACTTTCACGTTTCCCTGAGCGGTGTATTTCCGCGGATATGCATTTCCCTTCTGGTACACGTGTGCGGTGAAGAAGAGGAGAAAGAACATAAAACTTTTCCGCTCGTTCACGGACGCTCGCGGAGAGGTTTTCGCGTGCAATTCCTTCACCGTTGGCGCCCCGCTCGCGCATATTTTTCCGCACTTTACTCGCGGCGCTTAATGGTCAAATACGCCTTTCGCATTTAAACGCGCGTTACAGGCCGCAGAACTGTGCGAGATGGAGACCGTAAAAGCGAGGAGAGCTTTAAAACGGGCCCGTGTAATTTGATATTCTCGAATGTTATTAAAGCGACCGCGCGCTATCCTCTTTTTTTTCCCACCAATTTTCCGTCGATTAATATTAATAGACAGTATAATGATTCTTTAGCTATAACGAAAATTTTATCATTATTTAACTGTCATGTTTTAATCATAACGTCACTCTCACGTTCTATTTTTATTTTATAATTAAAATTTAAATTTAAAAGTAATAGTTGAAAGTTCTAGTAAATTTCTAGAAGAGAAACCAGAGAAAGAGAGAGAGAGAAAGAAATAAAATGAAAAAGTTCTACATATTCCTACCCGGTATTGGTAAAAGTTGACTTTTGTATACGGCTTTATTCTCGGATTACAAGCTATTAGCGTTCCCGACAGCTCCCCTTTGTTTCGCAGACTCGACCTCTATTTAGGTTCAGGTATCGGATATACCTGGCTCTAAAAAGGATCGAAGGGTACGGGCCTTTACCGCCATTCAGAGTCGTATTTTCAATAATCTATATTGGGCTATTAAGATAAAATCGTTATATCCGGTAAATAATCGATTGTCCAAACGCAAATAGTTCAAATATCTAATTCCAGATTTATTTTTAATTTTGATTTATAATGATGGCGTGTACGTTTACTTTTCAATACGATTGTCGAACGTCTCATACATTATTGTAGGTATAAAGAAATAGATTCGGCACGCCATAAATAGTTTACAGGATGAGTTGAAAACCTCTTTGAGAACAAAAGGAGGTAGCGGGAAGAGGTAAGATATCGTTTGTTCTTCACAATAGACAGTAACTGTCAATACATCTGACATGCGAAAAAATAAGAAAAGAAAACTTTCTTTTTTTAAGAATGTGTACTGTGTATATATAAGTAATGTCAGATCTATTTACATTGTATACATCTTGTATATATTATTTTTTGTGATTTTTTTTATATATTTGTCAATAATTCGTTCTGGTTTTTATATTTGTCGAGAATTTTATAGTTGACTTTATTTTCTCTCTATGAATAGATAAATGGGTCACAAGCATTTGATTTTAACCAAGCCATTTGTCCGGCAATACGACTATCGATTCTTGTCTCTGATTCTTATCTCTCGCTTATATATATTCAACACTTTATATTAGTCGGTTACACAGAAAGTCGTGATTAGAGATAATTTACCGTTCGGAGAATTATTCTGCAGAAGACTTCTGCGACTTCGTAAAAGTCGAAACTAGGTAGGCGCATTTAGCGATAAATGAGCGGCGCGAATACGAGCTATTATCTCCCGAGCGTGCAATTTGAATTTCAAAAATGTTTGACGAACCTAGTCCATAAGGGGAATGCATCTTTTGGTTCGCGAGTGTGCGCACCACCACCACACGTGGCTTCGCGTCTCAAAAGATCGCGCAATTAGTCGCATCGATGAATAGGCACTGGTAGAACGATTCCCTTTGAATCTTTCCGTCACGCGCGCTTTCCTTTCGTTCCTCCCCGAGGCTATTTCTGGCCGGACTCGTGCGAAATTCATCGCCCGAATTCCTGGCACGGAGTCATCATGAGTTTCACAGTTTTCGGCGAAGACTAATGGATAGACTACGGCGCCGTAAACGCGCGGTTTATCGTACGGTCACGCCGTATAACATGTGGAATGGACACGCGTGTAACGAGCGTGTGTAACGATCGTGCGCGTCCGGTAACGTCTCGAAAACATAAACGATCTTTTCACGTTCAGATTTAGAAAAAAAAAAATCATAAAAATTCGTTTTCATTATCGTATTTATATAATATTCATTAAATTATGTAAATAATATATTAAAACATTATTCACACACAATAATCCCATCCTTATAATACAATGCGAAAAATGGCATCTTAGTCTTACAAACCTGTATCTCGAGTTCGATCACTTTTTCATTTTAAAATGGTTAAAGAATCTCTGAAAATTTCTGAACATACTTTGAAATATCTAGAACAAATGTTTGTCATTTTGGGAAAAAGCAAAATGTATAATTTAATTATCGAAGATTAATCATACAAGTTGGGAAAGTGAAAGAGTTATTTGATTTATAAAGTTGTGACTTTATAATAAATATATATAAAAAAATAATTCTGAAGTTTTCTAGTTTAGTATAAAGTTTTGAAAAAAATACAGAAACTCCAAATTCTTTCAAAAGTATAGGCATATAAAGATAAGAGTGATTTTTAATAAAAAGCAAATAGGAAAAATTGAGTATTTTTTTATATTTTGGTGCAAAACTAATATCTTTGCTAAAAGATTCAAAGTTGTTTTGCTCGCATATAATGCCATTCGACTCAATTCTGTTCAAATAATTTTCCCATATTTTTTTTTAATAAGTAATTTTCTTTTGAGAAAAATAATTTTTAAGTACAAACACCAATTTAGAATGAAAATGGAATACATACAACGATTTTTACAAAAATTTCACTTTTCACAAAATATTATCTGCAATCCTGGGTCTTCTGATATTCGACACAAAAATAATCTCAGTGTTGTTTCTAGAGAAATAGTTTTAGTTGGCCTACCGTACAAAAGCTTTCCTTCATTATGAATATTTTTTTAGGAGGAGATAAGAAGACTATGAGATTTTAAGAAATTTCCATGGATAGAAATCAGTCGCACACAAATTATCCAGATTTGTAAGGAAAGAATTGAATGAATAATACAACAAAAAAGAAATCTTTGGGTTTTAATGCTTCTTATATTTTTATTGCAACAGTAAGAGAGAATAAAAATTAATTGTGCTGAAGATCAAAATTCATTTAATTTATGCAGTTTATTTTGATTAAAGATTTTTTAGAGGGTGTATAGGGCCCATCTATTTATTTATCTATTTATATAATTATATACATAGGCCCGTTATTTGAAATTAATTGGAGTATACATCTTAAAAAAATTTTTATATCGAATGTCATATCCAAATAAAAATGACGATTATAAATCATGCGACAATCACATGATTCACAATATATATATATATATATATATATATGTAAGTATGTATGTATATGATATATACGTGTATGATATTCTATATGGGAGTATAATCTTCCATATTGAATTGTATACTGAATTCAATAGTACATGAACCGCAATTGTAACGATATTCCCCTTGAGGAAAGAATCATTTTGACAAATGCGGCTATCACGCCAACCACGCGTTGTGTGTCGTGGTAGTACGTAGCAGCGTTGCTGGCAGCATCGTGATAGTGTGTAGTAGTGTGGCGGCAATGACGGGTGGTGGTGGTGATGGTGGTGGTAGTGGTGGTAACGGCGATGGCAGCATCGGGCGCGATGGAAGGGGCAGGCATTGGCTCAGTGAACGCCAAACGCTCAAGCCGTTACGACGCGGCGCGCGAGACACAGTCCGAGTGACGCGACGCCGAAAACATTCTCGCGATGCGAAACGATAAGCGATAGCGAGAGGAGATCCAGCTTTACGCGTTCGTTCGCGGTGGCGGTTACGTTTCGGAGTGCGTGGATTGCGCGTGTGTGTCCGCCGCGTGTTTCTACCAACGTTCGCTAATCCTTCGGTGACCGTTCGGGCATCCTCGGCCGACGCAGCCGAGCGGCAAGAGAAGTAGTGTGCTTCACGTGTGCATACGTATGTGTGTGTACGTGCGTGACCGCACGTAGCCCGGCGGTGTAATTGGTGAGTGAAAGAGAGAAAGAGATCGTGTTTGTGTGTGTGTATACGTGCCGGAGGAGTGTCGTCGTATCCGTCCGTTTCCTTTTTATTTTTTTTTTTTCCTTACGCGCGAATGAAGTGAGCGAATGTGCCTGTACCTTCCCTCGCCGGCCAATGTGGATACGTAAATAATAAAGTGCGCTCGGCTTTTGCCGCCTTCGTACGACTCCCCTTCTCTTTCACTACGTGCCTCTTCGTCGCTCCTCTACCTCCCCCCTCCCCCCGGTACGCCGGCACACGGGAGGGCACACACGTCGGATTACCACACCGCCGTGGGACAAAGGATACACGCACACAGGCGTGTACACAGCGCACGCACACAGACGTGCCACGCCGGCGCGTACGTGCAAGCATACGCGCTGTGCTGCTGGCGGCATCGGGGACTCAACGCGGTGGCGACGCGGTGCCCCCGCAGGATTATTTATCGACCTGCACAAGGTATTGCAAGTTTGACTTTTGTGTGCCGCGACACCCGTTAGTGTCGTTAGTAAACTGAAGAGCCTCTAACAACTGGCAATAAACGACGCCGGCCGAGCCCACCCGTAAAAACCGTTCGTCCCTGCCCTCTGCTGCCAGCGTGCGCTCTCTCTTACCGTGTTTCCGGTACAATACTCGTCCCCTTGGGCAGACTCACCGAGAAACTAAAGAGGATATTTCGGAATTTGTAATCGATCTTTTTCTTGACGAAATTTTTACTCGAGTCCGAATTTATTAAAACTTCCTGGAAAAAAGCATGTTCAATACGTATTTTAGCACACTCCGATAAATTTAATTCGAAATTCGATCGTTAAAATTGTAATGTCTTATTGAAGTTATTGAGTCAATCTTTGATCAAATTTTCAAGGAACAAAGATCAATTCCGATTCATCGTGGATTTTTTTACACGTATTTCTTCGGAAATATGCAATCTCCAATTTGTAGTAAATATAGTATAAATCTCTTGAAATGAATATATTGCAAAATTTAACTTTGCTGTAACTGTCTTGTCAATGAAATATTTTTTTATACTTTCGAATCGTACATGCGGTTTGCATTTCACGTCACGCTAACAAATCCAACGTGAAATACCGATATCGCTTCAACTAATTTTAGATAATACGTAGAAACTCAAATGTATTCGTTTGAATGAATTTTAATGAGATTACCGGCTATTTTCTCGGTGAGGTAATTAATTATGTAAATTTGATTGGATAAAATCCAGGGAATGCATTGACGGGAATAATTCAAAGCTCATATTATGTTACAACATAATATTTCAACGTAACATTTCTGATGGTACATACCGCATATTGATGTAGAAATAATGCATCATAAATAGACGCGCACAATAAATCATATATCGTACTTTTGCGTCAATGATAGGTTCATAAAATATATTTCGCAGATTTTACTGGGAAGGGACTAAAAATATGCAAGCAACAAGAACCCGACGGATTCTTTTACGTGACCGTAAATATCCGATAAATTCGATATTTTTCCATAATCTAATTGTTTTTATGCACAGAGAAAAAGAACCTACTTGTTTTGAGAATATCTTTATTTTCGAAATGTTAAATATTGAAAAGAGATTACATAGCATTAAACATATATAATTCACTTACATAAAGAAATTTTGTGTAGTTTTATTAAGAAAAATATATTCTCATTATTCAATAATAATTTTCATGAATTGAGAGGAAAAAGTATTAAATAGAAAATATCTTCAAGCCAAGAATGAGAATTTTTTAATATGTACTGTTATTATAAAAACAATCATTTTATGCTCTTTAGAAGACTATTATAATATTAAAATAAAAAAAATATATTTTAACACCAATAGTTGATCTTAAATTTCAATAAAATATAACTTTTGTAAAGAAGATTAAATTATATATAAGCAAGATTATCTTTATTTCATATATAATCAAGAATATAATTTGAAGTTGAAACAATAATTATTGAACAGAATATATTAATTTTAATTTGATACTATTTTTACTGTGTGCCGTGTTTAAAGATAATGTATACATAATAATTGTCACAATAAAGTGACTTTGATATGATATTACTTTTATCATAAAATATTCTACTGCCATTAGCTCAATCGATCGTATTTATTATTCCACGCAAGCACAGCTTGCGACTTCTCTCTCTGTCTCTCTTTGGAGCGTTCTCGTTCGTTACGTTTAAGCTGATTATTCTTCACAAATTTCTAGAGGGAGAATAAAAATTTTTTGACTTCGTTAATAGACGCAGTTTACACGATGTCGAGCCGTCAAATACAAATTGCTCTTTTCCAGCATCTCGCTGGCCGAGCTACTTATTAAAGGGCATTACCGGACTTATCGGAGCATATAATGACGCTACAACGAGGGAGGAGCTTTAAAAAGCAGACGCTTGTAACGCGTGCTGCTCGTTCGACGAGCCGCGTCAGTGATGCGCAATCTTCTTTTTTCTCTTTCTCTCTCTTTCTCTTTCTATCTTTTTTTATTTCGAAAGGCCACTCTGCGATTTTTCCTTTTACACGCTCCAAGGCGACCGCGAGTATCCTTAAATCTATGAACTCCAATTTTTTTTCTTATCAAGTATCTCGCGTTTGTCACATTTATTGCAATGCCATTAAATTTTCCATCGAAATGAATTAAAGTAATTTGTAACTCGTGTAATTTCTTTATTCATTTCTTCATTCATTCCGCGTGATTGCTTTCCTTATAATTAAATCCTTTCCTTATAATTCTCTAGAAATCGTGTCGAATGTAATGGCGATTGCTTATAATGACCTTTGAGTCTCGCAAATGCATTATTAACAAGCTATAAAATATTTTTTTCAAAAAATTATCTAGAATTATTGTTAACGTGCATTATTTAGAAACACTTATTTGAATTGGTAATATGAAACATTAAATTAAGGTGGCTTTCCATTTAATGACACAGGTTGACACAAGCATCATTCTACTTCTTTTTTTTTATATTCAATGTGTAACAAAAAGATGGAACGATGCTTGTGTCGACTTGTGTCGCTAAATGGAAAGCACCCTACGTGACTATGTACACATATAGCGGCTATTACGCTATACATGTTTGATTCTCCGGTACATTGATCAACAGATGTGAATGTTTGTCGGCGCAAAAAATTCACGTGGAAACGCGGCTATCGTCGGTAATCGAGCGGTGTAAGTTAACAAACGGAACTAGACCGGCGGAAGTCGAACGCGAAAATTGCCTCTGTTGCCTCGTTTACCTTTCTTTTTTTTTACGGCAACACGCTGATCGTGGGAACGTACGATATCTATCTACATTAGCCAAACAGGCAGAAATGTATTTTAGACTGCTTTTCATTCTTTCAACCTTTACATGGTGTTTTTTTTTTTAAGCATGTTTTTATGCATGCCATACTTTCGTTTTATATAACTTAACATATATATGTCTACATTTTTCCTGAGATACAAAATTCTCCGTGCTTTCGCAGGAAAATAAAATCGGAAACGAGGTGGAATGAATTTCGATGATTCAAACAGGCGTAAATAAGACGTCGACGCTGACAGAATCTCCTTTTGCGGCAGCGACTATTCTTTTCCCCCGTTTTTTTTTCCTCTCCTACCTCGTGAAAGCGCTCGTAATATCGGTACTTGCGTTGACGCGCTTGTAAAAGCCTCCACCGAGTCTTCCGATGCGAAGATAAAGTAGCCGACTGTAATATTCAGGTTCCTACCTCCGAGCTTTCTCCGCGCGGAGGACAAATCGTCATGTCTCCTTCGTGGCTTATGCGTTTTCTTATGTCGAGCCTGAAAGCGCCGGCGGGACTTTGGTAGCTACGAGTTTCCTCAGAGAGCTACTTCCCGTTCGGTTTATGATGACGTAAAAGCTAACCGAAAACGCATTTCGACGGCCCTGAGTTATTTATAGGGGAGAAAAGGGGTGCATTAGAAACGTGGCGGCACTTTTGAGGGATTTAAGTACCGCGTACCGTAATAGAAAGCTTTCAGCATTATTTTGTCGCAATATTCTGCACCTCTTCAAAAAGCTCGAGAAAAGGAGAAATTTTTATGATAGCCTTAATTGCTAAGTATATATTTTAATCGCCAAATATCAATCTGTAATAAAAAGTAAAGAGAAATAGTTTAAATGCGCATCGATTTTACTGATCTCTAAATGTTATCTGTTTCAATTATGTATATAAATCGGAGATACTTATTACAAACTATTGCAAATGTACAATGAAAGTCGATATAATGGAGTAAAAAATACGAAAATAATCCTCTTTCGTATTTTTTTTCTATTTATATATCAATTGAGCTAAACAACGTCGATTTTACTGCTTTCTAATGTTATTCTTATTCCATTTGCGAATTGCATACATAAACCATAGAGATATATATTGCAAACTATCGCAAATACACAATGAAAGTCGATAGAATATATTAATCTAATTTCCTCTCTCTCTCTGTTTTCACTTCGTGTTTCAATCAACAATTTATGTGTTATGATTCCGCGCATAAGTATATAAATTTGTTGAATATTCGGACTACGCAGTGAAGCCGATTTAGCTGAATAATACTGTAAATCACAAATCGACACTTTTCCACGAGTATCGCCCACGCTCTCGGCAGATTAACTCGGGTACGTATTTCCGCGAGCGGTCGAGATTGCGAGTGGCACGCTACGTGCGTGCGTGCATGCGTGCGTGCGTGCGTGCGTGCGTGTGCGCGCGCACGCCGTCGTTCACATCTCGATTCGAAAATAAAGCATAGTGGGCGCGAGACATGCATGCGCAGCATGCACCGCGGTTTGTCATGCATCGAAATCTGCATTTTCTGAGGCGCTTTTAAAAATGGCCGTGCATGTGCTTACAGAGCGCGGGGCAGCATACATTTATTCCAGCGTGTCCTGACTGCGGCGCACGTTTATTATTATAGAGTCCAGGGAAACGCGAGGCCCGCGTGCACGAGTTTGTTGAAAATTCTCTACACACACGTAAATGTAATAGATCGCATGTAATCACGCGTCACGGAAAAGGTCGATTATTATTATTAGTATTAAGTATCAATTGATAACATTATGCCACTTTAGATTTCCAGACATTGTTCGGCTTTGGCATTTCAGTCGTGCGCGATATTTCATCGAAATAACACGTTGGTGTTTAAATAACGGCTGGAAATTTCTACAGCGCCTTTTTTTTTTTACACCGCTCATTGCTCAAGTACGTTAAATTTCGCTCGCTTTAAAACACGTAAAAAGAAGTAAACTTCATGTACGAATTATATCCTTTTATCTTTTTTTTTTTGCGTCGCTACTGATCGGGTTTACTGCATTCCGGAGCTAAAAGGTTTCTATTCCATCGCGTCGAAGCAAAACGCGATTTTCAGTGGCCGACCAGCCCGGACAAAAAACCGTAATTCGTGCTTAACGACCTTTTAACGATTTTTCCGCGTGTCCGCAAACGAGCAGCCACTGTCGACGCGAAGCGATAAAAGGCAACGTTATTACTCGAAGCGCGATAAGTCCGCTTCAGAAAATGCGCGGAATCTATTGTCATTCCGTATTCTCGCCGCGCATGCAGCGCTGTCCGTCCGATGCTCGCCGCGCTCAACTATTGAATAATCCGCGGTAGCAAAGTTAGAAAACGTTTAATCGAGAACCGAGGAGAAATTCTGCGAATTTTGGTCAAGATATCGTTTAAGCGCGCACGAAATCCTCCCGTCATTACATTTATCTTGCCGGACCGGGACGCCAATTTAATATCCAGTATAGGGCGCAATGACGTAAGCCGTAATAATAACGGTAAAGCGAAAAAGCGACGGACAAATGGCTGACGTACCGTCGACGAAAAGTAATAAAAGCATTGTCACGCGCGTCGCGCTGCCGACCACATTGTATAACAAATTACCGTTGTCTCTAATGACAGCCCGCATGGAAAGCTCGTTATTAGGTGGCATAGTGATTTGCGTTTCTTCCTGCAGCAGGATTCACGTTGTACTCCACCGTGGCGTGTTAAAAAGAAAAAGGAGGCACCGTGAAAGGAATAATTTTTTTCTGTGATAGAAACGGGAATGCCCAATCGACATTAACGTGTCGCGAGATTTTAACGGGGATGATTGCGTATCTAGATCGTCCGCCGATTGTCCGCGAGTCTCTTTTATCTTCAGATAAAAACGTCAATACGCAAGTGTCTAAATGAGGATAGCCGATAACTTCTGAAACACCGTGGCACAGTTAGCGTCTGCAGCGGCGAACCTGTCACGGTCGGTTTATCGCGTTACACACTTTTACGAGCCCATTTCCGGTGACGGGATTGCCAAATCGCATCGGGATCACGGCTTACACAGGACCTCGCGCGAAATATCGACCGGATTAAACAAATCGGCCGAGCGTGCATTAACGCCCGGTTTTACTGCGTTGGATATTTATCGCGTTACTGTTGGCTTCCTAGGAAAAGCGCTCGCGGTTATATGGCGCTCGTCCGCATTGATTTTCGCCCCCGTTTATTTTTCCGTCTCACTCGGTGTCGAGCGAGGACATCCGACCGGAAGACTTTGATTTCCGTACCGTTACATACGCACTATTGAAGGGATATAGATCTGGATATAGATGCAACTGCCCGCGTAATAAAATCCCGACACTGCCCGCGTAATAAGATAAGGTGTTTTGGTAAGGATGTTACATGCATTCTATTTCTAAAGAAAAAAAGAATAATCTTGTTTTGAGAAAATCCTTATTTTCGAAATGTTAACTATTGGAAAGGAAGTTAACATACATTGAGAGAAAAATTACTAAATTTTAATAAGTATTTGTTTGAATAGTTGCAATGAAATATTCACTAAATGCAAATACCTAATTTAATTTAACTACTATTTTTTTATTGAGTAAATATTTATGTACCGTAAGTAAATATTTCATTGCAATTAGTCAAACAAATGTTTATTAAAAGTATGTTTATTAATAATTGTTCTCTCATTGTAGCGTTAAACAGGAGTATTTACATGCATAAAATTTTGTATAGTTTTATCGAGAAAAATATATTTTCATTATTCAATAATAATTTTTGTGAATTGAGAAGAAAAAGTGTGTATCGGATAGAAAATAATATCTTCAAATCAAGAATGAGAATTTTTTAATATATATTATTATCAAAACAATCATATTGTGCTTTTTAGAGAACTATCACACACATAATATTAAAATTAAAATTTAAAATTTTACTGAAATTTAAGATTATAAAATTTTTTAAAAAAGATTAAATTATATAAGTAAGATTATTATTATTTGTATATAAACAAGAATATAATTTTGGAGAAAATATATTAGTTTCAATTTGATACTAATATTTGATACTTTTTTTCTGTGCACGCATAACGGACGTGTAATTTAGCATCTTCTTAGAAAAGACATTCGAGCGCGAAGAGAACAAATTAAGGTGTTGACATTCGTCAAAACAAAACGTTTGTTGTTTGTGTCGGAATAATCGGCGTACTTGCTTCTTATCTTCACGCACCCTTACCTGGCTTAAAAGGTCGTAAAGATAAAAATAAAACGTGCGCTGCTCGTAATGCAGAAACGTCGAAACGGAATAGATAGAGGAACGATAATCGACGTATCGTGCTCGCGTTGACGTCACTCGTTGACGAAACGTCCTTTTAAACGAGCTGCATGCCAGGGCCTTTTTGCGCAATCGAAAGAAATTTCCCGGCTTGACTGTGCCAATTTCTTGCGTTCGCTATAAATATAAGTGATATCGGGAAATATCGTTACACATTGCACGTTATTATCTACCTAATGTAGGTATTTACGTGAGCTCCTGAGCTCTGATGGCCGAGAGCCTACGCCCACCGTGTCCGATAGAGCAGGAAGAGAAAATAGCTAAAGCACATATTATTATTAAACCTTGCATTACCTTTGCCTCACGATCTCAATTAACCCTTTAAATGTTACCACGAATTTTGCATATGAGCGTAATAGTTTTACACAATTACGTAAAAGGCAGAAAGAGTTGAATTTTCAGAATAACCGATTCTAACAATTAAGATAATTATATCTTGTATTATTATTATTATCTATTTTTCGAACAACATAATTGTTTCTCTTTCCTTTTTCCGCATGAGTTAATGAACATCATAAAATAAGTGTGTACGTGATAAAATTATTCATTCACTGTAGTAATAGCGTGATTACTACTCACCTCAGCGTGAAGATAATAAGCATAGATATATTACTGTTCGAGTAATACATGTACCCGATAAATTATCAAGTAGGAAATTGGTTTGTTTAAGATACTTTATTGATTATATATTTTTAGATTTGTCTTAAACATTTTCCTGTGAGAATATTATCTCGATAGCCGTTTTCTGGAGGACTTGTAGTAGATGCCGGAGACAGCTTTCAAATTAAGAGCCTAAAAGTAACAAAACGTATGTTACATTCATAAACGATCAGGAGAAAAGATAATATGATGCTGAATGCATAATAACGAAGTAGATACAAATGTGCATGGAAAAGCGTGAAATGAAAGCGTGAAGGATATTTTTGCCGGTGTGTCATATCTCGATTCGCGCGCTCTCCGGACATCTCTGAAACACGTCTTGATAGATCGCCGGAAATCATAAGTCACAGCGCGAGCAAATTGAATCGCGCCGCAAATAAGGATAAATACAGGAAGCAGTCTTCATAAAGGAGTCATTTTTCTCTCGGACGAAATACAAGTGGGGTACGGATTTACTTTCACGAATGTTACCGTGCGGTGTATATGCGCATGACTGCAGAGACGGCCTGTTCCGCCGCGAATAGCAGGCCGTAACATCCTTATAAGCACACATGCTCGTTCATCCATCGAAATAGCTATTCCATCGTACAGTTTCGGTCTTCCTCGCGCATCGCTGGCCGGCATTAAACACGCGTTTTACATGTAAATTGCATTTTCACGCGTAATCTATACGATTTGTAGACTGCATTTTTTTGCAACTACAATAAGTACATCGATTTCATTTTACTTGCTTCGCGCGACAATTTCCTTCAAGTTCTTTTAAAGAAATCAGATTGACTTTATATCGACGAAATCAATTTTTATCAAGGAAAACTTGGCCGTTTTAAACTAAACTGGGTAGATCCACTTTTATTCCGATTGTTGCATCACTTCTCTCAATCACGATTGTAGAGATAAGCCGGCAAGTTCCAAGATACAATTCTGAAATTCTGCTTTTACAAGAGATAAAGCTCTGTTTGAGAGTTTACGTTAGGCAATATAGAATTATTCCCAAGGAGATTAGTTACAAACTTGATTCGAACAATTTACGTAGACTCTGCCGCTTACCCAAGATCTCTTTACGCTAATGTCGAAGTAAACATTTATTCGACGAACTTTGATCCTTTTGCTACTCGTACCAAAACCCGTATGGAAATAAGCATTTCTTCCGCACTAGTGGAGAAAGCTAATCTTCAAACAATTCGTGAAACGAGACTTAATATATGCAGCCGATCGGAAGTGGTTCGGTCGCGGGGAAGAAGTTGGGGGAACCGAGCTCGGTTCCAGTTCTACCGAGCGAGCTACGAAATTCCTGGGGCAATTTCTGAGGGAGAATCGAACGAGAGTTGGAGTGTGTCGGTGCGGGAGAGGGAGGAAGGGGAGGACTCTCCCTACGAGTAAAGGAGATAATAGGGTATACCATCGTCCTCGACCCTCTCTCTTCGTCGCCCCTTCGAAATAGCTATTCTGTCGAATCCTCCGCGCGTATTACCAGCTAACGGTAAATGTCCACATATATCTATGCCCACCGTAATGGATATAGTCGGATGGCGGTAGGTCGTACCTGCGCCAATTAGTGTCAAACTACCGGAATTGGGACCGAACAAGGGGGTTGTCGGCCCGTACCCCGGGCGGTTTCGGTGACGATAAATTTTTCGTCAAATCGATTTAATCCGCGCGAGTGGAGGCGGGCCGTCTGATTAAATTATCCGAAGCGGAATGGTCGCGTAATCTCGTCGTATCAATCTTTGTTATTGTATTATCGCGATTTAAGCGAATTAGCGGGCTTGCGGGAATCGATGATCGATGTTTCATGAGTTTCGCAGAATAATCGACGTTCGGCGACAAATAGCACGTCCGCGTTCGTAACGTGACATTTTACGAGACGTTGTAGATACATATTTTGATCAAGTGCGAATCTATATTTTTTTTTAACCTTTAAGTAAGTAGGTAGGATGGCCATAGAGCATCCCAGGCAACGAAGACACGTAGGATTAGAAACTTTGTTCTGCACAGAAAAAAAATTAGTATCAAATCAACAATTCATTGTTTCATATATAAGCAAGAATATAAAATCTCCTTGCAAGTATTTATAATCTCAAAGAGACATAATTTGCTGACATAAAGAAATTTTGTTTTTTCATGTAAGCAAATTATGTCTGATCAAGATTATCAAATTCTTCCAAGAAGATTTTATATTCTTGCTTATATATGAAATAATGAATTGTTGATTTGATAGTCATTTTTTTCTGTGTGGAAAGGAAAAAGACAAAGTCTTAATCCTTTGGGCCCCAATGGAATACATATGTCCCATTAAGTACTCCAAGATACCGTATGTTGTACAATTTCCGTTTTACATCAATAAGTAGAAATTGTTCAAAATAGTTATTAAAGGAAAAAAAATAAAATTGGGTCCCAAAAGGTTAAAGTTCATTTTTTTTACATTTCCCTATCTCCTAAGAGTTTAACTAATATAAATTTAAATGTAAACAATATATTAATGAAAAATATGGCAATAATAATAATAATAACATTTCTTTGGGGTATTGCCAGCACCCCTTCTATCTATTTACCTAATTTTTGACCTACTTGCATAAAGATTAATTAAATCGTTATGTCAGAAGATTATGCTGTTTTTGTTTGATTCTAGTAACGCTCTCTCAATAGGCGAACAAAAGCCTACTTTGTTGGTGCGATACGCGGCGGCTGCCAGTAAATCCATTAAAGACGAGATATGCGCATAATTTATTTCCCGGAGCGCATATTACACGCGTAATTGCGGTGCACTGAATGCATAGAGCAGCGCGACCGAGGCTGTCAATCACGGTCGTCGCGCGCAAAAACTCGCGGCCCCGCTGAAATGAAAACGCGGTGACACGTTGGGCTGCATGCGTGCGTGCATGCGTGCGTGCGTGCGTGCGTGCGTACGTACGAAACACACGACGCATGCATGTGTCGGTGTTGGAACGTATCCACGTGTATAACGGCTTTATACATTCATCCGAGGTAAACTATGTAAACTATGTTTTTGCGTGCGCTCCGTGCAGACATCCAGATAACGCTTGCAGCACGTATCACCTTTCCGATCTCCGTCTTGTTCCCAACGTGAACTTACATCCGGAGAAATGAGGATTCAATTTACGTCATGTTTTTCTTTCGCGTATCACAATATTTACAAATTTATTTAATGACTCGATCGATCAAAGTTAAGGCCGCGAGAATTTTAATGGAAGGCGTTAACGTCGGTTTGCAGAAATAAATTCGCGATTAAATGAGATTAATAATACTCTTTTTTTTTTAATTTTTATTTTCGAAACCGGTTTTGCGTGTTATTTCTCTCTCTCCTTTTTTTTTCACTACGCGCGGGAAAGCCGTGCGCACGTAGCTCAACAGCGGGATTCGGCTTATTGGGGATATAACGCCGGTTAATCACGCTCTCTATAATTTAGCACGGTCCATTTTGATCCGCCGCATTCGGGGCGGCCGCCGACGTTCGCGCGCGCGTACGTGTACAATAGTTACGTACGATAACGCGCGTACTCGACGCGATAATGCACGCCGCGATTTATCGGCGAGACTTGGAAAAAAAATCGATGATCGATCATGCTTTGTCAAAAGTGCGAGATCGTATCGCGCGCCGTCGGCCGTTATTATTTTTCTCGACGCAGACACGACGTTGCACGCACGAGAGAGAGAGAGAAAGAGAGAGATATGGAATTGCGCAATACGTTTTAACTTATGCACAATGTTTATATTTGTAGACCGCGACGTGATTTATCGACCGGTCTTAATTAAGCCGCCTCTCTTTCGCTCTTTTATTAGTCGCACGTAAAGCGACTCGCTGATTCAATCAGCGCGCTGTTAATTCTGAAAATTGCGTTAGTAATGAAATGTAACGAATGTATTAAAAGATATTTTCGTTCCTGCGAGCGAGCATAATGAGAATCGAGCGCCCGCTCGTTTTTACTAAATCTTTATTATTTGCTAATGTGGGCGATAATACACTAATTAAAATGCGATATTTTTCGAGCCGCGGTCTCTCGCCTCGCATCGAAACGAGAGTTTCGATGTTAATGATGCGCTTTTTAACGCGAAAATTTAATGAGAACGCGACTGAAAGCAGCAGCGCGCTTTGAGCCATTGAGTTCCGCCATAATGAGGGCAAATATTTATACAGTATTTTATTATTAATCAAATCGTTACGGCGGGCGCGCGATAGATGGGTTCGATCGTTGATCGTCTATATTTAACGGCAGGTCTAAATCGCAATTTATATCGGTGAACGAACGGTGTTACGTTCCATGCGACTTCTGCATAACATTTTATAAGTAAATAATACTCGATAATTATAGCGCCCTGCCCTTCTCTCGCTTTTCAAGCGGGAGTTTTTATTCAAAGAACAACTTTGTGCAACTTTATATATAATTAGTTCTTTGTTAAACGTGTAAAATGTTCCTGGGTTAAAAGTGACCGTATTAGAGCGAATGTTTATGTACTACGTATATCAGCGGATATGTTATCTTCCACCTGCACGCTCACGCTCGATTGTGCACGATATATTCGCGTTACCCGAGACTGTTTACGTCAATCGAGCGTGATGTGCGCGGATAAAGGCTAATATTCCCGAAAAAATGCAAATCAGCGTCAGCTTTATTTGCACGGCGAGCGCGGCGTGTGAGGGGGAACCGGGGGAGGGGGCGACTGATCGAGTTTCTCGGTTGTCACATAAAATGTTTCGCGAAGTTTCGATCGCAGTTATCAACCTAGTATTTGCGAAGTCCACGGTCGTCCGGTCGCGCTACCGCGAATCGTAACGTGTCGTCGACGCGTTTATACGTCGCGTAAGTTTATCGCGCGCCGCTCGCGATATCTACGTCGCGATAACATCGCGACGCGAAAAAGTTGTTCGTGCTGTTCGTCGCGAGTTTTCGTGCTCGAGAAACACGCAGACGAGCATCGACACGATCATGGAATCTTAACGATTGACTCGCGATCATCCGGAAAGGAAAGTCTTTACAATTGTACTACTTTGGGTTTGATTGCTTATCATAAAGGAGTAAACTTAATCCTTAAACACAGCACTGAGTCTGGGAAACCCTGGACGAAATTTCGATCGATTGCTGTGTGAAGAGGGACTGAGATAGAAGGTTCGGATTAGGGAAGAAAAAATTAGCCAGGTTGACTAGTTTCAGAGTTTAAAGGATGTATGAATCACGTCTCGTAAACATTGCCAAAAATATAAAAATTTCATAGAATATTACGTTTGAGTATATGCATAATTCATTTATTGATTTAAAAGTTATTTAATTTTTTGTTTACTCTTGATCGTTGTGTAATATCGCGTGTTGCTGTACTTATTTGCAAATTTGATGGGAAAGTAGTATTACCAATTAAATAAAATTTTTTACACACATGTACTAATAAATCTCTAATAAATATTCGTATAAAAATTCATTTAGATTCATCTACTCGTTTAAAAGTTATTTATTTAAAACAAGCAAAATATAGTTAAAAGTTTTTTGTTGCAAAGATATGATTTAATTAAAAAAATTGAATTTTTACAAATTTTATTTTCGCTTAATGATTTTTCCTTAATAACCTCACAATAATTACATCATTTTTCGACAATGCCGTTTATTTAGTCACGTTTCTGAGACTCTAAACTTTTGTTAAAAAAAAAAAAAAAATGTGTTGAAGAATATTGATTGGAATCAAAGTTATGACCTGTCAAAGTTGCATGAACCAGAACCATGTGCTATGTTTACGATTGGCGCCGGATATGCTGTGTTTAAGGGTTAAATAAACAAGATAAAACACGTCCAAGAAAAAGCAGATATTCGAAACAAATGTGTTAGAGAGATGATAAGAGATAGAGCTCTTTTTGTATGTATTCTAGACATATTTCAGATTGTCCTTTGTTGATATATCCAGATATTGCCGTGTTTGAAAACTCAGATATCTTAGTAGACCAAGCTGTATTTACATGTAGATATCCGTGTTGATTTAGATGTTATGTAGAGATAGAGCCTTCAAGTTTGGATCACTGAAATCAATTATCTTATACCATTATCGTTTCCTGCATCCTTTGGATGGTAGTTACGGACAATTAGGCTAGAATAGGCTCTCCTCCATCTCTTAATGGCCGGGATCTCTTTCTCTCTCGCCCGACCTCTCGGCAGGTAGAGAAGAACCGCTTCCACGAGAGCATTTAGATTCCTCGTTAATATCTCTACCGCGTACTGCGCTCGGCTTATCCATTATAACACTCGTATCGAACGATTATGGAAGCCCGATCGAGTCGTTCCATCAATCACTTCTCAATCTCCTTTCATATATCTGCCTGTATCAGCCAGCCGGCACGGTGTAGTAGCGGCTTGTGTCCCAAGCGGAATTACGAACAGGCTATTAGCGTGTACTTTCGCACGCAGCTATTGCGGATAATGATGGTAGTGATTGCTGAATCAATAATACATTCTCCTTTTTACAACACGGCGATGTAACCACTAATTTCGTTAATATAATGTAATTAGAGGATCGGACGCACGTCAAGGTCAGACCTCGCTTGTACTTGGCGCTAAATACGCGACATCGACAAGTCTAAAGCCTTGCAGACGTATCGAGATTGTGTAAATCTTTTCTTCAGGGAAAGATGTGAAATTAGCTCCTTTGACAGACTTTCTTTCGCGGAATTTCGCGCGCGCTTAAACACTTTAAATGTATAAAGGCACAGAGTGCAGCTTTAATGAGATGGAACGTGGCGCCGTTAAATGATCATCGACGTAACTCCGTTAATCCCGGCATAAGGAAGGTAAAAAGCTAATAGCGATGATTAGGCCTGTAGCAATCGCGGGCACGCGGACTCAATTTGTTTATCCATCCGCGCTAATTGCACGGTGTCGCTTGGCAATTTGTAACGGGTGAAATAATGTTTGTGGAGAAAGAGAGAGTGAGAGAGAGAGAGAGAGATTGCCGACGACTTTGTCAGTCGTCCAGAGTTTGTTTCCGTGTTACGGTCACAATTAGGTAAATAGCCAGGCATACTCGGCTATGCCGTGAGAGTGGGAGAGACGATAAATTACGAGCGACTCGTAAATCGCCGACGAGTTGGGAGACTTTCAACTGTCGTATTAAGAAGTCAAGTGCTTGAAGCGGACAGTTGAACGTAAGCGTGAGAGAGGAAGAGAGAGAGACGGAAAGAAAGGGGAACAGAGAAACGGAGAGGAGAGATAAGAGAAAGGCATAGCCATTGAAGCGATCTTCTGTCGGTCGTCGCTCTCCCGCATGGACCCGTGAATGATAGAAAAAAATATAGACGCCATAATCACACGCCCGCATCTTGCATGTTCGCTGATCAACCGGTTATCATAAAGATCGCTTCAGACGACTCGGGAGATTAGTTGTCCGCTTCATCACTTCATTCCATCCCAGATGGCTTCTCTTTTGTTCAGTGATTCTGAAAACTGTGACATACACAGGGGACATTTTGCGTGTCGGTGTTTTATATAGGGAGATTTTTTTTTTATTGAGTCAATCTTGGAGAAAATATTGAAAATTTAATAGTTTTTGAATTGTAAGCAATTAAAATTTCTTTTTTTCTCTAACAGAACTTAATTCTGTATATATATATCCTGAGAGAAAAAATCTTATGACAAAAAAATTTTACTTAACACAAAAAATTATTTACTCGTTGGGTTCTAATAATTTATTTACTTGCAGCCAAGTTAAAAAGTTCTTAATTGAAATTTATGTAAATGAAATGAAGAAATAATTTTTATTTAAGAAATTTTTTCTTGCAGTTCCAGAAAATATTTACTGTTAGATTATTTTTATATTCAAGATAATCAGATTTTTTTAATCTAAGAAAACAATTTAA
>QKQZ01031305.1:0-13630 GCA_003595255.1 Solenopsis fugax | reverse complement strand
TAATACTTGATAAATTAAATTATCGATAGCTACGGCGTATATACCGCAGTTACCCTAATACTTATTGTTAGTTACAAGATACGAAGATAAATAGTGTCTAGAATACTAGCATATCTTACGTAGGCTGTTGCTGCATGTTTATTTTTAATTTTTCAATTAGCCGAATAAGTTTATCCTATTTAGTTAATCGATTACAATTTTTTTACTATAGCTATTTTTTATATCAACAATTATTATACTTTTGTTTTAGCAGATATAAAAATTTTAATTGAGATTTAGCGGTGTTTCTTGGAAAAGGGCATACGTGTTCAATTGCCGAAAATAAATTCTCAGTCTGTTTCTCGAGAACGTAGTTTTGTTTTTGGCTTCGCGTCGTCTAGCGACTCTCTAACATCACACGCGGCTGCGTCAGAGGCGGACACTTTTGATTTGTTCGCCACTTTAACGGGTCTCGTTAAAGTTTCTTTCGAGAGAGAGAGAATGGCTCGACTCCAAGAGAGCTGATCGAGTCTTGCCTGTTGCGGCGCGAGTTCGTGCAAACCAGCGAGCGCCTTCGCGTTCGTGCTAGAGCGAAATTCGCGCGACTTTGTTCACTGAACCGGAAGTTGTGCTGACGCGACAAAAATTCTTCGGATTATTACCCTCCGCCACCAAGTCAGTTATTTCACTGCTAAAACTCAATACTGAGATATCTTTGGAAAATATGATTTTACACGATATCTACAAGGAATATCTTCACCGAAAATATTCCAGCGATTTAAAACTCGAATGACTTGAATTTTTTAAATTCCAATTATTTTTACATTCAGGATGGAAAAATTAAGAAAAATTTATTTGCAGATTCCTATAATAAAATATTTTCAAAGTACCAAGTAGTCACAGTCATATATAGTCAGATATTGTCGGAGAAATATGGCGAGTCATATACACGTCATAAATTTTCTTTATATTATACAATGTATTACAGTTCCTCTCGCATTTGATTAGAGCGATAATTAATGCGATATTACAAAATGTAAATGAGTATTTTCTATTCTTTAATAAATTAGCATTTAATTACCGAAATTAGAAGATCGATCTAAAGCAATATAATTGCTTCGCAATCATAATTGTTTCATATTACTTTTACACGAGGGCGGCTCAATAATTGCTGTTAGCGATATCAAAGGACGTAATTTCAATATTAATGCAGTTCCCGTTTGATCAATAAGTAATAGACGCGCGTAATTGCTCTTGTTTATAGGTATATATTATACTGACTTACAATTGCGGAAGAAAGAAGATCTGAATTTTAGTTTTAGCTCTCACTCAATTAGAAAATAACTCATCACACATTTCTGTGACTAAGATTCTTAGTATTTAATTAACATTGCCGAATATTTGATTCGGAAAGGCGCTTACAATTCCTCAGAGTTTTAATCGCTTATAACTCGGTGAACTATTAGTGTCACGTAAAACAAACGGCATTTCTCTTTGACTTTTACTTACTTCCGGCCCTCACTCTCATATACTTTATGCACGAAGAAGGAACTTTGGTCCAGCCACGGCTGACCGTTTTAATCCGCGAGTTTTATCTCGGAGAGGGTAGAAACAGATTTAATCAGCGGCCATTATGCGCGCTCTTTCGCTCTCTGTGAAAGGTACAGCCACTACGCGGTGAAGTTTTCCCGGTACTTTCCACAACAGCGAAAGGAAAAACCTGGCCTGGTTAACAATTACCACCTTCAAAACTCACCCCTCGTTTCTTCGTATTGTATCTTAATTAACGGCACTTTTTAGATGGTTCCGCTAATATAATGGCCATCGCTTGCGGCAGCAAACCCGGCAATTATTCTCTCCCCTCGCTCCTCCAACGCTCGGGGTGGCGAACTCCAGCACGCTTCTTTGGGTCCTCGCGGTTTTCGAATTGCTGATTGGCTGTATTAAGGTTTGGAAGTTTCGAAGAAGCAAATTTCTCGACGATTTATAAAAGTTGAGGGCCTTTTGAATTCTTAAAGGTTGATCAATTTAACCAACAGCTTGTAGCCTTTTCTTTCATTTTCTTGAAAGCAGTCTACGTTTTTATAATTACGTATTGTTACTTCAACGCTCTGAAGAGAAAAATTTACGTGCAATTCTTTTCATTCTCTTGTACAATTTAAAATGTATATTAAACATATGTAACATGTAAAAAAATATGTATTTTTCATGCAAGTAAATGATAAAGAATAAATAATTTCTTAAAAAGAAATTTAAGAGAACACAGTTAACAATTTTGTGATAAACATATTTAATTTATATTATATATGTCTCAAACGGTCCAAATTTTTGTGTTAATTTAACAGAAGATGAATGTGTTAGACAGTAACACAAATATTTCGTAAAAAATTTACACAATGTACTTTGTAGAAGCAAGTTTCTTCAGTAAAATTAACATTTATAATACGTACATCTTATTCATGTACATATTTTCGAGTTTACGCGCGCGTTTTAAAATCACTTTACTTTTATATTATTTATTCATTTATATATAAACTACAATATATTATTTTAACATTAAGAAATTGCGTATCAATTTAACATAAAATCTTCAAATAACACAATTACATTATGTTAAATTAACAGTCAGATACATCAAAAATTTAATACAAAAATATTAGCAAAAACCAGTTTTGACACAAACGCAAAATGCATTTTAATGTGACAATTCGTCAGAACGTTAACGTTTACACTCACGTACACACGATCGCGAAATGCCATTCGTCAAACTGTGACACTGTCGCGAACGTTTGACAAAAATTTCGCCCATCTTTCTGCAATCAATCCAGCAACATTCCCCGATCCATCATCGCCACGTGCGCTCTACATCTTAATCGCCGTTCATCGGCGAGACCCGAGGAAGATGGCCGTTCGCAATTAAGGGAATTTCACGTAGGCAGTAATTAACGAACGTCACTTTGTCATCCAAGTGCAAGAGATGTTAGCTATTGTCACGAGCAAAGTCTGCGCGCGATACCGCTCACGATTTCCTTATGTAACGTACAGCAAGACTCAATTACGTCATAACGTTACGCATGCCAAACACAAGTTTAACCCTTTCGAACTCGCAGAGGGATACACGTCCCGTTAACTTTGCAACAAGTTGCGTTTAATTTACTATATTCTCCTGGATGTTTATCGAAGTTAATTGTGATAGCGAAATGACGTAGAAGCAAAACGTATTCTCCAATTTTCTTCGACATTGAGTTAGAGTACCGATTCGTTTTCAACATTGTGCCTCATGCATTATTTCCAGCTGAGAATAGATAAGTAAACTAAAACCTATGTTTTCAACTCAATTAAGAAATACGAAAGTACAATAATAACTGCTATTCAGTTTTATGTAGTTGAAATTACATTTCTCCGTTTCATCAGAAATTTTCGAAATGAAGAATTTTACTTCCATATCCTTCCATCTTTAATTTTTAGTCCTCCGGAACATATAACGCTTGCAATATATTTTTATAAAATAATAAAAATTGTAAAGTTATATATATTATATATCAAATTATATCTATATATAATTATATAATTCCCATAGATTTTTCCGCTTTTAATTTTAAAAAATGGAAATATTGTCAAAAATTGAAGGTTTAATTTATTTGCAGTAAAAAGATGGCAAATATTAATCAATGATAGATTATTTCACAAATTCCTATATGCAATTTAATATTCTATCGTGAAGGTATGGCACATGTCTAAGCATTTAGTAACTTTGCTCGTTTAAATCTTTCCTGCTAAAGTTCATGTTTTATTCTCTGGATTTCATCATGTATTCGGTTCTATATGCACGAGAATCCAGATAGATTATGCATATACAGTCACAGTTCGGAAACTCAAGTGGGAAGTAAGTAAAGTGTAGTATTAGGTATGCAAGTCACGTGTTTCTGCTAGGTGTGATGATCTCTTACTGTCACGTACTACTCATGTCGTTCGGAAGAGTTAGGCGGTTTAACAATTTATAACTTTGAATATGTTTCTCACATTTTTGTTATCTTGGGCACGATAACCAATAAATTTCAATCATTTTAGATCTGTTTCTTGCAATTTCGAATAATCGATAACGCACTTTCGCATGTATATTAAACATATGTAACATGTAAAAAAATATGTATTTTTGCTTTTAATATACAAATATTAAATATTTGCAATTAATTATAAGTACGAAAATTAACGTTCTTAATTTAGTTCATCGTAAAGTTTCTCTTGCTGACAGATACTTAGCAGTCAAGATTTAAAACCTTGCATTTAAAACAAAATTAAATAGTGCTCTACGTCAAAAACCAAAGAAATACATTTTTGCAACTTCTTCTGGAGGAAAAAATGTGATACGATGTATATACATGTTATATCATAAAAATAATGTAAAATATGAAATAATAAAAAATGATGCATATCAATTATATTACAACAGAATGTAATATCTACGTGGAATCTTGACGAGTCTACTTTAATCGTTAATCTCACGCGACACGCTCCAATAAATACCGTTTCCACTTTTTGTCACGACAATTTGACAAAAAATGCGACGTGTGTAGCGTGAAATACTCACTTTATCTATATTTCACGTGCTCACTCGTTCAATTTCAGCGCGAGCATACGCGAGAAGTATTTCACAATTTTATATATAAAATAAAAAAAATTTTGTCAAACACAATGTCAAAAAGGCCTTCCCTCAGGTAATCTCTGAGCTGGAAAACAGGACGCAGATCTCTTTTACAACCTTAGGTACTCATTCGTACAGATTAAACGTGAATATCTAATGCAAAATCGTATATACTATATATCCCACAGAATTGTGCGTCAAGCAGATATTTGTTTGCTCCAACTGCAGCGAGACAGGTGGTGAAACCTTTCGACCAGCCACTTTAGCGAAAACTTCTAAGCGAAAATCTCCCCTTCGGGCGTAACGCGTTTACGCCCTGTCTCCCATAATACCGGAAATGTCAGGATAAAATCCAACAACGTTTTATCCGCCTTGTTTCTTGAGAATTATTCAACGGCGTTATTTTGATATTTCAGTATCTGCCTTTCTTTTCAAAAATTATTATAAAATTGCATAAACCAATGTAAAAAAATAATTTTTTTAGATATTACCATTTAAAATAGAATTAATATGTATAAATTATGTAAAATAGTATAATTATATAACTGTTCAGACATTAAATTCAGATGTTAGAAAAAATTTTATTTAAATTAGATATATCTAGTAGATATATTGATATTAATAAAAAATTTTTTACGTNGATATATTGATATTAATAAAAAATTTTTTACGTAAATTATTTTGTAATAAATTATAATTGTTTATATTTGTATAAAAAATAGAAGTTAATATTGAAACATTGATTTTTTTTATTCCTTATTCTTCATTAATTAGAAAAAGATAATAATGCTAAACGAAGAAACAGCAAAGAAATTGTAATGTAATTTAATATGAAAGTCTTGCGAAATAATCAAAAATGCAAAAATGCATAGTAAAAATTTGAAGCACAACAACAAAATCGAAACGAATAATTATGGTTTTCAAAAAAAACCGGATGAATTTTTATCAAAATACGAAATGGAGATTTTCGAATAAAATCCAAACCACAGTTGAGATATATAACTTCAATGGGGGTAATTCAGATATCCGGGCAATGCAATGAGTTATCGATCAAATGACGCCAACCGTTATTTCCGTGAAATCCGATAAAATACCTTCATATTTCTACCCACATCTTCGTTAATTTATCATGCTAGAATTTAATTGTTCTTACTGTTCGCGAAATTGATACGTTTGGAAATTGATTATCGTGATTACCGATAGAAGCACGGTTAAGAAACATCGTTAACCTTTTTTTTTATAATTGAAATATTTTTTTATTATAATAAATTCGAAAATTGGCTGAGTCTACGTCATTTCTGCATGAGTTATTATGTGTATATCCTCAGTACATATTTTGATAAAAATCTCTATATCCTCCATCCATTCCCGTCAAGTGTATGTCAATCGTTAAACATCATTATCGTGTTGTATTGTTATAAATACTGTTACATTTTTTAAAAATTCTAATAATACAACATGATGAGATTTAACAATTAATACACATTCATTTAACAGGAATGAATTGAGAATATATAAATATATAGATTACGCAAAAACAACGTGTTGATTCAGACAAGAAATTTTCGAATTTAATTATTTTCAAATCCATAAGTATTTAATATTTTTTTATCTTTTAAATTTTATAAAATTTAAACTTAACAAGCTCTGTTAACTTTACAAAAAATCCATATGAAATTAATACAATAAGTAAAGTAGTCGTCTCTTTTAGTATCAAGTGATTCTTTGTAAAAAAAAAATGTTGGCTTGTAAATATGTTATTATAAATTTAAAAGATTGCTTTGCACACACAGTGATTGGAAGAATTTCTCGATATGATCATCGAGCGATGCAATTATAACAACACCGTTTATTTTTAAGTAATTTGATATGAATTTCTATCACGTGAGTAGACACATTGCATATATGCGATGTATATTTGCATTATTTCCAGAGTGTCCTACACCGTAGTTACAAGATTCCAATTTTGATGTAGTCATAAAACCTTACTACAATCGCAATGGGAATTTCACAACTGACATTATATATTATTCTCGTGTTCAGTAACTAGTGGTGAATATCGTAACGTGATATACGCGCAAATTACAAAGAGATTATTTTAACATACACGTAATTCATTCCGGAGATGGATTTAATTTAATGCCCCATCATGGCAAGCAAACATGGATAATCATCGATTATTGCGACCGTATACTTGTTAACGATTGTAATTAAAATTAAATAACTGAGTATTTGTTACTTGTGATGCTAGCCATATCGCTTTAAATTAAATTAAAATGCGCATATGCAGTGAAGTAATTCGTAGCTCGATCGAAGCTATAGTTTAGATTGACGATTAAATATAATCATGTAGAGTAAGTAAAATGGTTGATAAAATAAAGCTGTTAGTCTGTTCGAAAATTTTCAATAAATAGAAAAGAAGAAATGACAAAAAATTTTGGCGAAAAAAAATGTAAAAGTATAAATATTAAATGGTAAAGAGATATTCATTCTAATATGATATAACTTCATATCTTATTTTTATATAAATCAAATATATGTTAATTAAGTTTGAAGTTAAATGATGAAATGTCGAAATGTACTAATTACATTCAATAGATTATGACCACATTAATTAATATTGGCTAATAAAACTTATACAGCACCTAATTAACATCGTTGGTCGACACATATGTGCATACTACGCATCATACTTCATAATTAGTTAATTAAATCATCTTTTGATCGCGCGTAAATCTAACATCAAATAAAATTATAAAATTTGCTATAATTATTGTTATCAATTTAGTGATTACCTAAAAAATCATATCAAGAAAGAAAAGAAATGTGACAGATTAGAAAAATCTATATAATATTAAAGGCGCGTGAGCACATTTTTTTCTATATAAGGGACTTTAAAATTTGAATGTAATACGTCAATTAAATTTGATACATTAATTATGGTCCGCATTAATTTAACTTCCTCTTCTTCAAGAAGAATCTTATAATAAATTAGCTTTATAACAATTTTCGTTAAAGAGAAGCTAAAATTGCAATTTTAAATTGTTTTTCGTGTCGCTTTTCGCACGCTCAATGTGATTCGCGAAAATGTTGGTCTCTCAGTGGGAAATTATACACGTATAGTCTGAAAAAAGTGCTGACTTAATCTGGACATCCACTGTTGCTAGGTTTAAACTCAGGGGCGGGTTTATGGGCGAACGCGTATGGTAACTAACCGCACCCCTGAGTTACTCTAATTTGATGTGGAGTAGATGGTGCGGTTCTGCGTGGCGTGAAACTCTCATCAACCACCATGATTAGCACCATAGAGCACGCTTTTCTCGTTCTCTTCCGTCCGCAAACCGCTAACCGGACAGCTAACAATGAACGCTGCTCTTTTTAATTCTGGTTTTCGATTCTGATTTGACGTCATCGCCTCGAATATTTGTCATTTACGGGGAATATCCCAAAAAATAAAAAACTAAACTACCTACGAAGATTTTTCATCGATTTAGAATTGATATTTTTCTAATAAAGATGCTGAGAGAACTTTTGAGTTAGAAGAGATTAAAAATAAAAGGCTTTTTAAAAGAGATAATAAACAGAGAGACAATAATAAATTATTCTTCAATTAATTGAAAAGTGCTTGGAGTCTAAAATTTTCATTTGCATTTCCTCCGATTCCACTATTTTTCTTAACACAACAATGCAGCCGCGTGGGAAACCGTTTTAATCCGAATTATCTGTATTTCAGTTACTCTTTACTTCGAATATGGATACGAATGATACAAAGCGTTTCGTCTTTGTAAAAAAAAAAAAAAAACGCATTTATCACATACAATTTTATTATACGTCATGCCCGCCGTAACATGAACGTGCACTTTGACGTTAGTATAAATTTTTATCAATTTCGCGTTTTATCACAGCAAGATAATAACAAACGCGACGAAACATTTTGTTCCAAATATTGTGAAAAATAACAGTTTCATATTACGCTCGCCGTCAGGAAATTCTCAATCCCAAAAATTTAAATTTCGATAAAATTGTGCGCATGTTCATACATATATGCTGAACAGCTCGACAGATAAACCATAAAGTATTTCAGCGACGCAAAAAAATAACGCCGCAGCCCGTCAAACTGAGGCAATATCGCACAATTTTGTTATTTACATTTATTAGACATATTAGACTGATTGTTATATACGTTTTTAATTCTATTTATTAAAAAAAAACTGTCGACGTTAAGTAAAAGGAATGCGGAGAGTAATGCGACAGAAAGGAGAGTATAGAGCTACAGATGGCAAAGGGATTACCGGAAGACGCCATTAATACACTTTACTGTACGCGTGTTTCTCCGATTCCTCGCCTCGGTCCGAATGGATTCGACCCCGTTAATTTTTAAGAGGCGCCCCATTGCCGCGCGCCACAGAAGAAAGAAAGAAACGGATTAAGGAACTACCTCTACATCAAGCATCATTTTGCGTTTGCCGGGGCGTCATAATTATACTGATCGACGCGGCGAATGTATCGGTGAAAATATATTTCGCTGCTCGCGGTAATCACTACGAATGCGCGGAAGTATATCATCGTTATGAGAATTGCTGAGAGTGCGGCGAAACACTGATCTCCATTTAGATACGACAGTAGATCTATTGTTACTAACTTGCGCAGTCATTTACACTGTCTACACTTAAATAAGGCGTACAAGAGAATTGATGAATATGTACCAGTTATTTTTTTATTATATCTCCGATTTGATTTATACGTTAATGAAAATAGAAAATTGTAACTTGATGTTTCGGGTCATCTATTATAACGTTCAAGTACCGATTGCTGCGGAAAGTTTTCAGAAAGATTTCGACCTTTCATTTTATGGAACAATTCTACAAGAATTCAGGAAATGTCATATGAAATATCGCAACAGAATATTATACTTCTAAAATCTGTCACACAGTAAATTTGACTTATCTAAGCAGAACAAAAGGTCATCAAAATAGTTACAAAATAATTATTAAAGTTATTTCTTGATCAATCACAATTCATTTTTATGTCATTTTGACCTTGTTGCTGTTATGTATGTATGCATTCTTTTGTATTATGTATATTTTAGAGATAATATTTGAATTTATTAGATTGAGAAAATTATAGCCAATATTATTTCAGAAAGATTGCAGATTTTGTCAGTAAATTTTCAGCAACTTTTCTACAAGATTTCAAATGCAAAAATCGAGGACAGTTTGCTATTACAGAGCTGTCTCAGAAATGTTGTAAACATATTTCGCAACTTCTATACAATGTTTCACTTTACAGATGAAATATTTATGAAAAATTTCGGTGCTGTATTGGTTTAATCTTTTATAATGATGGAGTAACAAACTAATCTTCTACAAGCCTTTTAGCAGTATGCAAAAAATACGATAATAATAATAATAATAAAGTAAAGACGTCAAAATAAAACCGGATTAAATTTATTCTTACAATTGACAGATTTTTATTTGTATCATTTAAATATTATAGTTTTTTTTCAATATCATTTATTATAATAAAATTTGTGATAGTACGATTTAGGAAACTTGACAAGTTTCATAAAAATATCGATTTAACCTTTATAATAACTGAAAATATGTAATATTTCCAATTAAATATAAAATAAATGTAAAATATTTTATAATAAATATTCTTTTACAAAATATAAAATTTATGTATAAAATTGTACAAGTACATTATTATCGGTTAAATTAATTGATCAAAAGTTATACCTGATTTCTTAAATGTTGTTAGCACAAAATAAAATCTGTTAAATTATTGTGTCTACATTACTAATTTCTCATTTACTTCATATTTTTGTCACAATATTACTCATATTAAATAAAAATATAAATTATTGATGACATACGATTTAAACCAGATACCAGAGGAGGCATTCAGCAATTCTCTTCTATATGCACTTTTTTTAATGGAAAGAAGTGATCTTTTTCCGTAATATTAAAAGTATAATATTACAGAATATATAATTTAATTGAATAATTAATACAATTTAATTAATATAATTTAAATGGTAATTAATATAATTTAATTGAGTATAATTCACAATATAAAATTTTACGGTGTTATTACAACTAATACACGAGTTCAACAATTTTCACGAATAAATTCGGAAGACAAGATGTTCGACATGTTTTCCGACCGTATGTTCCTCCTGTTGTTTTCAGTACATTGCGGCGACATATGCAATATACCGTCTAAAGTAGCGATATATTGAAGACAACAGGAGGAACATACGGCAGCCTCGACGCGACATCAAAACAGACAATTCGCAGTGCTGCAGTGTCAGCAATTCTTGCGACGGACCCCTCGAATGGCATCGCAGAGTGAGGCAATTCTATATAATATAACCGCGGGAATGCTTGAAATTGAAACTAGATCGCACCGTTGTACGATATACATTAAGCGGAATCAAATGGGATGTAGAAACGAAGCACATATTCTCTAATTTTGTTGGCATTGAATTAGCAGGATAATTCTGTAGCTTATTGCAAACTCGGCTAAATGCATCATTGAATAATGGTACATTAAAAACCGTTATATAGAAATTTTATCGTAATGTATAGGCTTTAACCAATTGTAATGCATGGCAAATTCCATCGAATAATATGACGACTTGTGCCGAATATTTCATTGACGAAGCGTTTACGTATGCTTTCATATCGATTTGAATGCAACAGCCGTTAGTATGCGGTAATACTCGTACATACTGGATCATTCACTCACATTCGTGATTGTTACGCGTTATTTCTAATTAAGAATGTGCAATGTTTATAAGATAATTAAAAGAAAGGAAATTTAAACAATTTATACAAAATAGCATGTCTCGAAAATTGTTTGAACATTGTCATAAATAGATTTAGAAAATAAATATAAATTTGAAATCGCTTGCACATTCTGTGAAGAGATATGATTTGTTCAATAATAATTTGGTTCTCGTTACGGAATAATTGTTAAGTATTTCATTAAAAATTGCGAATGCATTTTAAATAATAAAGGAGTTTTGTATATTTCTCTCATGTCTGCGGTAAACAAAGTTAAATTTGAACAACATTTTAGTTTGAAGCAAACTTAAACAAAATAAAAAATAAAAAGTTTCAAAAAGACAGTATGATATACAGTGCAGTACGTAGAAGAAATATTAGACGAATAAAAATAACGTAGCGGGATATTCGCAGATGTGTTAGATTTCTTCAACTTTTTCAGAGCATTACTGTTCAACAAATGTTTCACATAAAATATAATTAACGAAATTCGTGCTTTAAAGTATTATGATATTAAAATTATATTTTAAACACATCCTACTTTATTCGAAAAAAAAATTTGTTTAATGAAAGAAAAGAGTGCTTTATGAGTATATAATTGCGTATAACTGTTAAAAGTGGAAAAAAAATTGCCGCAGCGATATCAGGTGCCTAAGCGAAAGATATGTATAGAAATATACTTAATTCCAACTGAATCACATTATTTCCTCTAATGGAACTCCGTTTCGGTCCTAATGAATCTATGGATTCTGGAACCCATAAAAGCCTAATATAGACCAAGAAAAATGAGAAAGAACGGGTACCCTTTAATGGACGACCTAATATTCACGGGCAGTTTTGCGTCGTCGACGTGAGCTCAAGTAAAAACGCGTGTGCGCGACAATTTTTGGGCATTTAATTTCGATCTCCGCTGCTGGAAAATCCACACCGGATTTTCATGCCGGTCGGAATTACTACGCGCGTCCGCGAAGAGGGCTGTTAACGCGGCAGCCGCGGGGGAGGTCCGTGACGTTTTTCGGGCAAAAAAAAGAATTAAATGATAGTGGGAAGATACTGGCCGCGCGCGTAAATCCATTAAAACCCGTCTTTTGTTCCCGACCTGACGAAAGGATTTATAGGCCGACAGCGATGTCGGCGGTCGTGCCGTAACAAAGACAAATGGATCCGCGAATGAAGTAGAATGGCCAGCGCCGCCTCAAATATAAAATTAGTTTGAACTTCATGCCTCGGTGGTCGCGCGTCATTCACGCGAGCGAATAAAAAAAGAGGCGAATATAAATATTCGTCGACGCGGATGTATCCGCTTTTACGCGTCCACGCGTCGCGTGAATCATTTATTATCCTCTTTTGATGTTACATAATACGACTCGCCGAGCCCGAAGGGGGATGATGATGCAAGCGCAGTGGGGGCGGGGGAGAAAATCCGCGACGACCTGACATACGTTCGTAATATAATTTGACGTGATATAATTTGACGTACCGCTGCCGCGGAAAGACCCGGACAACTTTTGTCTCACGCGAGATTTATGATATATGATAATTTTATCGCACACCGGGCAAAACCGGAAAATTGCACGCATGTCGAAACCAAGCGCGCACAAAAAACGTCCTACCGGTCGGGCGGCGCCCGGAGAAAGATTTGTACGGCATGAACGCGAACAATGACCGACATTAACGTATCGGCAAACGAGTTTTAATGTCGTTCGCATCTCATTTGGATAGCGTTTTTACGCCGTAAAACTACTATCCATTAATTATTAGAAATCGTTATTATTGCTGAAAAGCGTATAAACAAGCTGTGTTCGAGTTTTTAAAAAAATTCAGGGCATGTAAAACGTACAATTAAATAATATAAACTTAAGCTCTCTGCAAATCTTTTTTTTTAACCGATCGTCAAATAATGACTACAGAGAATCAATCGCGGAAATATTTACCCATAATGCTAAAATCGTCGATTTGATGTGTGGCATTAAAAGTAGGGGAAGGTGGGGCAAGAAAGGGAAGGGAGGGAAGACGGGGTATCCCCTGTATCGCGCGATTCGAATGCAGAAATCACAAACGAGCATATGTGTTAGATACGGCTCCTCGGTCATTGAAAGTTACCTACGAGTCAGCGAAATAGACAACTGCGTTATTGAGATAGATTATAATTTAAACTTTTTTGCGATTTCCTTATAACTTTATCTCATTGTTTCATGCGTGACATTAGTATTAAATT
>QKQZ01031300.1:0-55796 GCA_003595255.1 Solenopsis fugax | reverse complement strand
TGTGTGTGTGTGTGTGTGTGTCATAGATCGGTGTGTTTCTTCAAACACGCTACCGTTTCTCCAGGATAGTAAGAAACTCATAAAAATCCATGGTGCGAACGAACGTTTTGCGTTCGAGATTGCAGCCAGTCGGCCTAGCAGTGGCGTCGGCAATAGTATTTTTTGATATCATTGGTATCTGTACATATGTATATGTGTGAACAAGAGTGTGGCAGAACATCGAGATTGTAAAGAGGAACGGTGAGGGTACCGGAAAGCAGAGGGGAGACTTGTGTCGTTATGGCACAATGGGACCACTACTGCAACTCTGTAAGTACCCCAGGCTTACGGACTGATCTCTTCTTGCTCTTTCTCTCTTTCTCGCTTTCGTTCTTCTCCTTTTTCCTCCTATTCGCATTTTCGTTGCGTTTATATCTCTCGCGTTTTCATTCTTGCGAGATTTTCGTTACGCTCTCAAAGCAAGGAGAGCTTTTGTAAGACTGGGCTTTGCCCAGTCAGTGACGATGCAGCGCTTACTGGGTATTTGTAGGATTAAGAACTCTGTCGCAGGACAAGGCGTTGGGCGAAAGCACGATGGCGCGACCAACGAAGATTTCGGGAATCTAAAGGTCGCTGTGTCGACATGGGGTGTATCTCGTTTAGCAGACACAGCACAATTTCAGCGTTACATTCAAGTGATAACGTCAATAAATTTTGGGATACCGGTTTACAACTGACAGATTTATTACGCCGCTGGCAAAGTATATAACGCGAACGAAAATGCATTGCAAAATCCTTGCAAAAATAATGTTGCACGCAAAATTGTATGTATAATAGATATACGAGCGACATTTCCGTTGTATTGTGTTAGCAATCACGCAATCCAATCAAATCACAGGTACAGCCGTTGACAAACTGTAAGTTGTAGCATTTTTAATTGTGAGATCCTAAAAATCATCTAACGTAATGAAACACTGCACGAAAGTTTCGCCAAAACTCAAAGTTCTGAAGTTCTGAAGATCCGATATAAACTTTGCGCTACATTTTTAATCCAAAAGCAGCGATTGCGTGATAACGAGCGTAAATTGCAAAAAACAGATACACTCGGTCCAAACTGGATTTACAGTACTGGAACGCCGACGTGAACTTAGGGGAATCTAGAAAGACGGACCAACCGGTTAGCGACTTTGGCGGCCGCCATCTTCCCCTCTCATCCGTCTCTTTCGCCTCGCGTGAGAACCTGCTCGCTATATGCCCACCTTTCTACTCTCCGAGACCACTCTCCACGAGAGTCCCGCTTATGAGTTTTTTTTTTCTTTCTTTTCGTCTTTCCCTGGACGCGCGGCACGTTGAGAGGGGACGGCCTACTCCTAGCCGAAAATACTTCTCCTTCTTCCTTGGCCGTGCATTGGACGTGCCATGACGACGAGGTGGGGTCATGGGTCTCGCCATCGTTCCTCGATGCTACGGAATGGGCTGTCGTCCCTTTTTCTTTCTCTTTATGACATTCTCCTGTACGATATTTATTCTGGTTTTCACAAGCGCTCCTCTCTGTTCTTTCAGCGTTGATTTCCCATTGTCCACTGTTTCTGTACGCAAATTGCAAATCGCTAAAGGTTACCAGATTTACACGTCGGGCAATGTTTCAGCCTAAATAGCCTGTAGGCTTGCAGGCTACTCACGTTCTTTTAAGTTGACGTTAAAAGTATACGAGTTGAAGTGTTTAACGGGGGGTTTAGCAGGCAAGAAAGAAGAAGCGTGTGATTTTTACGCTTTTCGAGCCGTGATACATTCTATCTACATTAATAATACGTGCCGCCGGTTTTAATATTTCGCTTTAATGCATTCCTCTCTCGAGTAATGAAATATTCATTACAGAATTTCGTCTACCGTAACTGGTTCGTACGCGCAAACTAATATACTGGACACGAATAAAGTTATACAAGAAGACTTGAGCAAAATTATCGCGAATTTTTTATGAAAATAAATTTTATTTTCTATTAAATTTCTTATTAATCTCTTGTTATTTTCTCTTTCCTTAGTGTAAACTTTTCTATTAAGAGATTCATTTGTTACAATTGTACACGCTCATGTTTGTCGCACAATTATATAACGGATCAACAAGCAAATCATGGGCCCAATGCGCATAAATCAGTATCGATGACGAAAGACTGGATGCCTATTCTAGCTAAAGGTTTTCTAGGCCGCGCACTCCAGCCAACTTCGCAATATATATTATCACTACTTGAAGCACAGACATTTGCGTAAGAATTCTCTGAAACCGGTGGAACAGGAACGAGTGCGTTGAATAAAATCCTATAAAATGGTAACCTTGCGAACCACGTTGGTACAAAATTTATTGGAAGCGCTTTGATGTTTTAATAGAATAATTTATGACATATTAATTATTTATTAAATTTATGAGGTGTAAGAAAAAAGATAATTATACAAATAATTATAATGCTACATTATAATTATTTTTGTAATTATTTTTTTTCTTGTTTCACACCTCATAAATTTAATAAATATTATAATTAAATCATATTCTCTCTCTTTTCTTGCTAAAATTACTGCATTAACTATCTATTTACAAGGAGTTTAGCATAACTAAACAATAAATTTTTTTAAACATATTTCAAGTATTAATCTATCAGAAATATACATGCTGTTATATATTATAGTTGTTTTGACAAACAATTTGTAGCCTTAAATATAATTATTTTCATACAACAAATTACGAAAAGTTTTGTTAAATGTAACTAAGTTTTTGGTACCAGTAACTATAAAATTCATTTAATCACTATTATTTTACCAAACGATTTCTCTCAATGTATAATAAAATCAAATAATGTTAGATATCGATCATTCATCGACATTGAATCGAGGTCGATTCGACTTATTACTTCTGATTGGAATAAGTAAAACTACTTAATACAAGCCATTTGGATTTGCTTTACGGTTTGCAATTGGAATTAATTCTGTGATTATTGCATACATATTCTTGATCTGTGTACGGTCGCTTCTATTATACTAAAATCTGCTTACTAAAACACGAAAATAGAAGGCTTATGTCAGTGACAGAGGTTCTTGGTGCCGAATAATAATTTTTATTTTTAACAAATGTAGTAGCTTTAAGCGTTATTTTTTAAGATTTAAATTTGTCAGTAATAATTAGCTAATTTTAAATTATTAATTAGATTGATTTTAAATCTTTTTTTGAACAGTTGATTAAGTTATTTTATTAACTTAATTTATTTAAATTAATTTATCATTTAATAATGCATAAATTTTTAATTATTTTTTATGTATTTGGCATATATTTCTTCTTTTCTTAAAAAAAAAAGATTTTTTTAAGATCTCACTTTTAGTAATACAAACCACGTTTATACAATATCTATTAGTATTATATTTCATTATGTCAAAATTATAATTGCATTAATAACTCTACATATTTTAATTTTTTGCATTAATGAATATCTTTTACCTTTTTTATCCTATCTTATAATTTTATCTTGACTTCGATGATGTGTCAGCGCATTTCATTGATGATATTGTTGTGATATAACCAACTTTATCTTTTAACATGTTCTATCAATCAATTTGCGTGTGAAAGGCACTTGAGGACAAATCGCTTTGTGTACATGTGCGATTGACGAACTTGAAGTTGCTAAAGTGCATTTTCACGAATTCGATCTCACGATTTCAGGATTGATATTATATCAATTTTATTCGAACTGGCTACAATTAAAAAAAACATATCGGCATTATATTAGAAAAGTTTAGTTAGATTTTTTATTACAATTTTAGTTTCTAAAATATTTTTTCGAAAGTTCGTTTAGCATAAGAATTTTAGATTAGATGGCGTAGTGCCACAACATTTTGGCAGAGACGTAATTATTATCACGCCCATCAATCATTTTTTTTTTTAATGTACTTGGCGTCGCGCTGCTTGGTTAATCGGGGTTAATATTCTCCCATCTAGAATTATCTCTTATCTTTGGCAATCGCGCGCGAAAGTAGGCGCAAGAATCGCGAAGAGGGTGCGAATGACACCACCGGGCGCTGTGAACGTGCCCTAAGGCTGCGTGCTCGCGCGCCTCCGCTTTTCTATAGTGGAAGGTATAGAAGGGACGGCGTGACGAGACTGCAAAGTAAAAGGAACCAGGCATGGAGTCACCCGCGCAAGAGGGTGACATGCTGCCGAGCCGGTTACGGGCTGCGTCGGTCGNGGTCGGGGCCTGACCGACCGCCGAGGCAGGTGAACATAACCCACCGCTAACAGAGACCCGGCACGCCGCGCCGTTCCGCGTCGCGCGATTGCTATAGGCGGCAGTTGCATTGCCTATATATCGTACTCTTATACAGTATACATGTGTGTCATTCGCGTTTAATGCCAGTGTGCCGTACTCCGACTGATAGCCATCTTTCTATGTTCCTCTTTTCGAATTGTCCTATCTTAATTCAATTATTCTATTATATAGTCGCAGATAATAATTTTTTCCTATAGTATAAAATCGATTACACAATATATTAATTAAAAATAAACAATATTGTTACGCATTATTTTATATAAGGGAGAAAATTTAAGGAACATTTTTAAAAATTCAACGTAAACATATAAAATTTTTCTATACTATCGTTGATATAGGTTTATGTTTCATCATTTAGAGAACGATTGATAAGAAAAAAGCAATAAAAAATATAAATAAGCAATGAAATATATGATAAACTATGAAAATTGAAGTTATATTGATAAACATGCAAATGCAATATTTAATTAGAAAAATGTCATTAGAATTATTATTTGAACTTATTGTTAGATATATACGAGTATATTTTCTTGTTTAAATTTAATTTAGAATATTGAAACTGGCATCAATATTGCAATAAAACTTGCTCTGTGAATCTTATCTTGAAGTGACATGGTAACAAATATTGACTAAAACTGCAATAAAAGATAATATGTCAAACTGTATAAGTAACAAATGTTTTTATTATACTTTTTCATTATACTTGTAAAATAATCTTTTGGTTTTACACCATTTACTTAATTATTTATAATAGAGTTTTGAAAAACTTGTAAAATTAGAATATCGCATGATCATATATTTCGGTTTTTTATTTTTAATTTGGCAAATATTCGCGACGTTAACTTATGTATAAGATATGCATGCATATCTTTTCCATTTATAGAGACAGAAAGGGGAGAGAGAGGATCACATATTTAGAAATTACGCACTGAAGTATTCACGTCGGAGATCGCGCGCACGTGTGGGAACAGCGGGTACACGCGTACCGGTTTCATAACGAGGATTACTTCATTCTCCTTCGTCCTTCGAAGAGCCACTTCTTCTAAGATCCACATGATACATAGTTTAAAACGATGTTAACATTTATACAGCGTACTATAAATCCGTACGAGCGAACAATCCAGCATAATTTGGCCATACTTATTCTCAATCTGTCAACCAACTACGGCGCATATTATTTGTTAGGTGTTGTTATGTAAATATGAAAAATGTGGATGTGGAAACAACACGATGAACTAGTAGTCTTGTCTGTAAAACTAATGCATTCGCTAAATTGAACCTCAAAACTATTACACAATGAAACGTGTATATATTGCTTAAACAAAAAGTTTGTACGTCCGCATTTTTTTCAGATATTGTGTTTACTTCTTTGGGAAATATGTATATGTATATGTAATTTAAGAGTATTTGTATTATAATGTCACATAAGTATGTCTGATGACAAATGCGTGTATATTTAATTTGCAAAAGCGTAACAAAATATAATGGCGAAAATAGGCAAATGGTGGCCATATTAGAGGAAGGGGGAGTGAAATGAAACTAATGCAGATATAAATCAACATTACTCTGCATTAGAGTAGAGTTGCTGCCGTAGGCACCTACTAGAGTTTACCACGGAGGTAAACTGTGGCCACAGGTAGATATATTCCACATTACGTGTACATGTAAACGCACACATAGTGAACATCACAGATTCCGTGTACATTTACGCTTTCCGCACATGTATCGGGTCCATGCAAGGGAATATAACCCCCTAACTTCCAAGTTACTTACCTACTTGCCACTTAGATTCCCGACCAGTGCCTACCAGACTCCACCAGTAATTCACTGTCAAGCTCACAATGCTGAATTCAAGCTCAAAATCCCTCTTGTAAGGAGTTCTTTATGATCACCAATTATGTCGCTGTGATATTAATCAACATTTCTCTTTATTTCGAAGAAATGATAAATGAGGAATAAATCATGCTAAACAGATTTAATAGGCATTAATATGAAAATATATGAGATCTTTAGAATATCGTATGATGCTAAACGAAAGCTAAACGAAGCTAATACCATTATATATACAAAGAGTATATAAAAATATGTTTATCAAATTTCTTAAGAATGAAAGAACGATCTTAAGTATATCACACTAATATCGAGGGTACGTACATCTTCTGCTAATCATCTAATTTGCATCCACTGCGATTAACATAATCTGTATTCCGAATATTTATTTGGAATTAGCCGTGGCTTTCTCATAACTCATGCGGGAATTAGTTAAGCTCAAGGATTTGGGGCTTACCAATCTCCTACCCTCTTTCACGCTCACGTTTCCACCATCAGTACGTTCGCGTTATCATATATAGCCCATCTCCTTTCGTCCCTTTATTTTGATCCTATATTGAGAAATCTTTAAGAAAATTTTAAAAATTATATAACTTCTTTTCTAAACTAAAAAATATACACAAATTCATTAATTTTATTTTTGCTTAATATTTTTAAATATATACTTTTTGCTATTATCAATAATAATAGACGCTCATTTGCTAATATCGATTAAGTTGAACATGATCGATAAAAAAAGTATAAATTTTGTAAAATAAAATATATTTTCATAAATTGTTAAAATTTTATTAGTTTATTTACTTGAAAACATTTTATTGAATGGAGAGCGGAATAAGTATATAAGTATGTTGCAAAGAATTAATATGCTGACATATATAGGTAAGCTCTCTCCAAATATTGAGATCTTAAGGCGGAGTACGTTAGAAGAACATGCGAATTGCGGATGATAGATTTCCGTCAATTATGGTGGTAACATCGTATTGTTTTATCGTTTGACGGGAAACATTGATTGATCGCTAGCGCGACTATGTAGCTGCCTCCTTGGGTCTTCTTGCGGCTTGAAACTTCACATTCCTTAATTCAAATGTGCATTATTAGTAAACTGTGCATATCGTGGTGCACATCCAACTATCACTGGCATATCCGCGTAGCATACGTCGTAGGACACGCTACTTAGCGTGACTTATCACGTTGTCTCATTCAGAATTACAAATTCCTTAGTGCATAATCTTTTACAATTCAGACAAACTCCCCATGCGATGTTAGTTTTGTAAAAGATGTGCGAGAACAAATTCTCGTTTCTATGAATTTTTAGCATTGCAGTGGCAGAAAATATTGCTTCCTACAGCATGTGAGAGTATAAGAATTTGGAAAATAATTTTTTGCAATCTTTTATCTTTTGATGCATTAATTATTACTAATAGAATTTCTCGCGATATTAATTATAGAAGCTATTTATAAAGATAACTCTGAAGAAGTATGAAGTCTTTTTGTTTGCTTTCGAAACGGACGGAATCCTCGTTGCCGCAAATCTATTTCGGCGTAAAACAGGCTCGTTCATCAGTTGACTCGTTAAAGACAAACGCTCGGTATCCGAACAGCCCATTCTAGAAGTAGCTGTCAGGATGCCAAGCGTTAATAAATATGCTGTCGTCGTCAGTGAGAACAGCGCCGAAATCACCGCCCTGCTTTTGAATGATGCCAGAACACGTCGTCAGACAACCTATATAAATGAAGAGCATTTATCGAGCATTCACATTCATCTTTTTTAGCAATGTTTACGGATAGGTAATTGTACGTTTAATTGCCCTATTGCCCTATACCTCTATGCGTTGGTTTTGCCAATTTTCTGTGTGACGTTGCGTTAATACATCACAGACTATCTGCAGGTACAAATCCATCTTGTTTGCTCATACTTACATATATGTATGAAATGGTGTGTATTTTATAGACGATAACTTTCAGTTACCGATACTCGGTCAACCTGCGAGGTATCTCTGGGGAAAGATGCCGCGCTTCATTTTTATTGCCTTTCTACTTTCTACGTCAAGAATTTCGCTATCTCTCTGATATTATTATTTGTCTCTATCGTTTCAAGAAATAAATTAAATTAGGTGCAATAATTTAACTAATAAATAAAAAAAATTATAAAAATCGCGACTTTTTAGTTAAATTTATAGTAACTAAAAATAATTTAGGAAATTCAATTTGATTTTTTTGTCTTATTTTGGCCTTAGAATCTTCAATTTCAGTTTATTAGAAAACTAATAGCAAAATTATTATTTATGTCTGTACAAAAGAAAATTGCCATGTATAAATAGTTTAAAACATGTGATATTACATTTTATTTTATTTAAGTTATTTTTAAAATTGTGTAAGATAAAAACATGCATTTTAAATGTTCTTTTTTAAATTTATTAGCATAGTAAAGCATGTATTTGTTAGCATGGTAAATTTCTACAATATTAAGTTCTAAAAGATTGACTATTTTTAGATATGTCAGCTAAAAATAAATTAATAATTTTATATAGGACAAGGAAGTGATTGTATGATAAAGCCATTTCACTAAAATTGTCTAAAAAATAAATTTAGTATCAATAATAGTTCTCGTGAAAACTTGCATTATAATAGTGCAATTGCGAGACGTTGCGCTGTGTCGTCGCGAGTATATTTCCATAACTTTGCATACATGTTTTAATAATTCATTCCCGTTTGCCTAGATAACTGCTGAGGAGAGCATACTGCGGATTTATTAATAAGATACACTAGTTTAATATCAGGTCTAAATTAACTTAATATTACGTATACAACTCTATTGTCCTATTAAAATAAGGAAGATGACAAAAACGCATAAATTTTATGTCAATATATGCCTTGAAATTTTAATGTGTGATTATAAAATAATAAGCAAATACAAAATTTGCAAAAAGAATGTTATAATAAAAATAATGCCGCAAATAAATAGCTTCTGTTCACATTACTTCTTGGCTTGATACGATTCATGCGATACAATCATACAGCATTGAACCATAAGATTTGAAATAATCAGAGATCAGCTTAAATCTTTTATGCGCCATGATATTATGTGCCAATTCTTGGAATAATGTGAGAACACAAAGGAAGGAATGGGAAATCTGACAAGGATAATAGCCGAAAGTATAGTCTGAAAAAGCGTATCTACAAAGGAAAAAAGGCGGAGAGGAAGACAAAAGTGGTTTAGGGAATTTTAGTGACGATGGAACGGCAATAGAACGACGTAGTAGCGATATTATGGCATTCATATAATAATGGGTATGATGAACGCGTTTTCAGCTTATTCTTGGCAGCGGCTTCGCGAGGTTAGACCCGGGTATCGAACAGAGAGAAAAGGGTGGGATGGCGTTCGGGGTCGATGAGGGGTTGCATTCGTACAAGCAACAATATTAACGGCGGAGTGGCGTGGGTTGTTGGCTCAACCTCATGGACCCGTAAGATCGGTAGTAGAGTAGTCGGGCTGCCTATGCCGCTAGACTCGCGGTTGTCGGCATATATACATCCAGTGCACGAATCAGGCTCGAACGACCAAAGCAAATATTTGGAGCCTCGCCACTAAAAACTCGGGACGAGCCAACAGACGAGTTGATTTGTTTCCCTACAACGCCGTTTTCTTCGCTTTCTTTTTTCGACTATCCGTCGCTACCTTCTCCCGCCTTCCGTTGACCCCTCCTTCCTCTCGAGATGCTTACATAGCCGAGAATATTCGAGCATCTATCTGAAAATGACTCCTATAACTCAAGTTAAGTATACGCGCGCCCTCATTTGCTGTTTACCGATTGTAAACCTTTTTCATCGCGAAGTCCCGACCCGCCATTACATATTCATGCCTCCGCGTTCTTATTCTTTATGACTATTTTAAATGTGCGCTTTACTTCGGGAACGTGCGCATGTAATTTTATTATGTTTAATTATGTTTAGCATACAAGATGAGGCTTTTAACTTTATGACCTGGATTATCTTCCTGGATTATCTATGTTGTTACTAACAAATATTTTGAACAAAAACTTTAAATAGAAATTACGATACGTATCTGTATAAGATTTTTTCTTACATTTTTAAAAATACAATTTAATTTTTTTTTATTTAGTAATTATTTAATTACATCATTGGTATCACTTATTGGCTTATATTTTTCGTTTTTTATTATTATCAACATTATTTTTACATTTGATAAAATTCCACATAACTGATTTACGATAAAGATGCATTTCTTCTATCAGTTTTTCTCACTTGAAGTTCACTCCCATGAACGCATTCAACCCTTATGCTTGTAGAGTTTTTCTAATCCCGTTTTTCTAACCCGAGATCAGGTACGTATTCTCGGCGTATTCTCTGCTGAGCAAGCAGCTTTCTTATTCCATGCGGCATGGGCATATGTTTTATGGAATGCAAATCTTGTCTACCTCGGCCATTTTCTTTTCTCTCCTTATGCTATCCTCAATAGCGTTAGATGTTGGAACAACATTCTTCTTCGTCTTGTTATTATTGATGAGTTAGTTTATTTATATGAAGCAACATCGGACGAGTTATAGTGCATTTCAAGATAATTGCAAGAAATGTACTAGTAAAAGCTGCAGCAAGCTTACCCTTATGGACATTTCGAGATTTATTTTATGCGAAGTTGTTGATAAATGACAGATCTAGCAAATGAGCGTTTTATGTCATATGAGTTGACTCGTTTACACTGAAATTTATCGCAGTAATGCAACATAAACTAAAAATATTTACCGATGAAAGTTATGGCTTTTTAAACATGTTTTTATATTTTCTCTTTTCATTTTTTTTTGACACGTGAAACTATAAGCTGCGGATAGCAGCTATTGCCATGTCAGAGTCATTTAAGGTCGACAAGCGGTATCTCTTCGTTTTTATACTGTGTGAAATTAATTAGTTAATTAAGCATCGCGAGATGGCGTCCATCCAATTAAATCCGCTCACCTTGTCTACGAGTGCGCAGACGCGACGTCCAAGAGAGCGAGTCGTGTTATACCGAGAACTACCATGGCACATCTCTCCCTTCTCTTAACTCATTCCTCTTCCTCCCTGCTTTTCGCATTTTCATCTTCTCCGTTTAGCCCCCGCCTTTCTCGCGTGTATTATGGCACTCACCTGTCTTTTTTACTCGATGTTTTTTTCTATCATATATCCTGCTTCATATCCTGAACTTTACATTAATCATAAAGCAGTATGATTTTCAACTTTATAATATTGCTATTTTAGAACATTGCTATTTTAATGTCAATACCATTTAACATGAAATGTAATATATATGTACATATATACTCGTTGTATATACATATTTTTAATATTTCTATTATTTTAAAAAGAAAGAACATTCTATGTTTTTTATGTTTATTTATTATTCGAGCTACGCATGTTTAAATATCTTAAAAAACTTTTACTATAAATTGAAAACATGATTTTCAACATCCGAGTGATTTTACATGTTTATGTCGTAATTTTTTGTTTCTTTTATTTCATTTTATCGAGCAATCCCTTAATTCGTCTGTACATACATGTCAGTATTTGTATTCGATTCATCGATCAAAGTCGCTCTGATGGATGCGTGTTAATTATCTTTTTTAAAGTGTTTTTACGCGCAAGTGTCACAGTAGGCTCGTCACACCTCCCATATCGAAAGAGTTATTACTACTCCAAGCATCTCGAACACGTTGTACTTGCCATCGCGCGATGCTCTTGCGCAGAATGATCAATCGATTCTCTTAATTACCGTTTAACACCCTTTCGGAAAAAAGCGTTTCAAAAGCGACGACGAGAGAAATTACACCTTTATCATACGCCGATTCTATACAGCAAGCTTAACGAATGTATTATCGTTAGGGAGTCTTTTATGCCAGGTGTAATGATTCCGTAACAGTGTGAAAAAAGGAATTTGATATCTGACAATGGAACGAATTGCCAGTCAATAGCGCGAATGAAACATACTCGAATTTACGCGAAACAGTGTGTAAATTTGAGCGTGAAGAAACAATGTGTTCGTCGGTGGACGAGAAGAGAATGAAGAGTCCGCGCGCGAGGCGGAGGAGAGTGACGGCAGTGGGGCGTGAGGGGTGGCAGGACGGAGGGATGGGAGGGAGGGAGGGCGCGGATCGCTGAAGCGATTTGTCCCGTCTGTTAATTAGTGAAAAAACGGACTATGAATCTCGAGCGATCGTATATTACCGCGAGCGTAATGGATGGGATTACAGCTGCTGTGTTAAATTAAACTGGCCGCCGGCCGCGGGTACGATACAGTACGTTATGTGGATATAGGTGCACACACTGAGCCGTGACACAGGGGGTTCTCTTCCTCCGTGTATATGTATTATCCATGTATAGCAAGTACAGTTACCTATGGTGCTTCCAACTCATTCTCTCCCTTCACACTCTCCCCTCCCTCTCCCTCCCTCTCCCACCCTCTCTCTCTCTCTCTGCGCTGACTCGTTGAGTACGAGTGTCCTTCTCTCTACAAAACGTGGTACATTACACATAATCGTGTCCAGCAACATGTCGGCCGTGACTCTTTTCGCTGTTTAAACAACGTGGCGAACATAACGGTGAAACGCGAGTGGACAAGTGTAGCACAATTTCCCGCGAATCATAATTCTACATTTCAATTAAGTACCGATAAATATCATGTGGTCATTTTCATAACGGATTAAGATAAGGTATAACTTAACTAAATGTTATTGTGGATCAAACTTATTTCTTTTTATGTTTTTATAAATCGTTTATTATCTTACATTATCTTCTTTCTGGATATGATCCAAGAGTGCTTCTGAATAAATCTGGTATATGCACCGTAATTGTAGCACATGCGTATCGGACGTTATTCACCCCTACGAGGTGAAAGATGTGGATGGAAAATGACGATAAAACAAGTTGGATGAATGGTCGTGGCAATCTTCCTCATAATTATTGCGCAATAAGAGGGTTGAAGCTATTGTTTTGACTATCTTATTTACATAATTGATTTATAATTACAATTAATTTGTTAATAACATATTATATTTTATATCAAGGATATAATAATCTTTATCTCTTTCTCTCTTTTTCTCCCCTCACCCCCTCTCTGTCTTACTCACACACTTATGTGCACATAACACACTTAGAATAAGATCTGGTATTTTTGAGGAATTCACAGTAGCACATAACAGATCGGTTTCTTATCACAATAATACAATTAGAAGATAACGGTGACTCGAAACGAAAGGACAAATCCTTTTTATCTATATGGAAAAACTAGGAGTTTCCTTCTTTTTCCAAGAGTGTGTGGATGCACATATAAGTATCTATGTGTGTACATATGTGTGCGAGAAGAAGGGCGCTTGGGAGAGGGAACCTGGGAAAAGAAGAGAGAGCCCATAGAGGCAAGGAGAGATAGATTACTCCGCCATTCTTGCAATTTCCCTGTCGTATCGAGGCTCGTAAATTCCCGGTGAAATATGCGAAGGGGCGCCTGGTGCGGGCAGCACGCTGCTGCTCTGCCCTGCTCTCCACTCACCCACACACACTCGTCCACCCTCTACCACCGCCCTTTACTCCCTCGATAGGGGCTGCTGTAGCAAGGGGTTTGTCTCTGCCAAGGCATGGTCGGCGCTTCAACGTATCGCGGCGGGGTGCGAAATACCCGGAATTAGCCTTATCTGTCCCATCACCTTCGCGGATTCTCGAAGTTTCGCTCGGCTCGTAAAAAAAACTAAGTCGCATCACTAAGAAAAACATAAAACTGTAAACCGATCTGAAGCCAACGAATTTGAAGAAAATCGCTATTTAAGTTTTCTCTGGCGATCTATTTGTATACTTTGTCTAAGTGTGCAATTATTCTAATGGTTTTTTATTTAACTAGAAGATTAGAGAAATATTTAAATTGATACATAAATATCTGATTCTAATCTATTTTTTAGATCTTTCTTTAAAATGTAAACGCTCAATTATTAAATATATATAAGATCTGTATTATCCTTCTCATAAGTTTAAAGAAAGTATATTGATGTTTTAGGACTTAAACTCATTTTGTGCGTCCCTCTCATATGATAGTGATTGATAATCTATAGCAGTATCTAAATCGGAGAGACGCCAGCTCAGTAGCTTTTAGATACAAGAGGGAGATGTTTGCCAATGGATGGAGAGAAAAATCTGCGGTTGTAGATAAGGATAGAGAAGAAGTAGCAATAGATAGAAATAGTAAAGGCACTCTCTTATGTCGAAATGTAGATAAAAAAAACGAGAGAAGAAAAAGAAATTAAAGACGAAGAGAAACTTATATCACCGTAGACTGCAATTCGACCTCTATATTTAATTTCACTACTTTGGAAAGTGGATGGAATAGGTGGTGGAAACGAGAAGAAGAGAAGAGAAGGAATCGTTTAATCTAACCGCGCGCGATTCTATCTCCCTGAAATTTATCATTCGATAAATTGCATCCCCCGCGTAATACATAGAGAACTTCCTAACCCTTATTCTGTCAATACTTCAAAAGTTCCGTTTTTATTATTAGTTACACAATGACTTTTATAAATAAAATAATAAGATTTTTATTATTAAAAAAAAAGATAACGTAAACATAATAATTTTAATAAATAATTTCTACATAAAATCAGGAAAAGAATCTATAAATATATTTTGATAAATACGAAAATCCGTTTGTGTTTGTATAAAGTTTCTCGTAATTTAAAAATTGTATATTTACATTTTTTAAACTTTACCATGATTAATGTGAATAAAATCGTCAGTTAAATTTTTACAGCTATGAATTTTATAAAATATATATCACGGCATTATAAATTTCATACCGTGTATACCGTCTCATCGGTTATAATAAACGCAAAATGAAATATCAGTACAATGTGATGTTTTGTATCTCGAATTGTTGGCTTCAACACTCGGAAAGTACATAATCACGCGACATCTTCAAGATCGTACGCTGTTTTGTGGATGGGCAAGAGGATAATTGCTGGTTTATGAATCGTATTCTCCACTCCCTCTCGCGCCGCTTCTACTGGCAGCTACAGTTATTTCCGTGTAATTCTCACACCCTGCTTTGCTCTTAACTTAATGTTGTTTCCCTCACTCCATTAAAAGCCACGCCACTCGGCTCGTTTCACTTCCCACACTGCGGTTGTGGCCTCGCGGTCGCACTTGGCTATACCCTCCTCACTCTTTCGAGCGTACAGACAGTCGCGTCCCATTACCCTTTCGGCCGACCAATTCTTACCTGTTCTTAGGCTATCATTAAAAGAATTCAAAATTAATTTGTATTCCTGACGCAAAAACTTACCTATCTGATGATAAGTTTCAAAAAGATTAAAAAATAGTATCTTCAATTTCATATTTATCTGAATGTTAAAAGTGTTTATAAATTTTTTTATGTATCTATGTAAAGAATATTTTTACTCTTGTTAAAAGACACAAGATGAAAGCATATAACTTTTCTCACTCATGATTTAAGAATATGATATTTTTATAACTACGAAAAAGAACTATTATACACTAGAACTATTACACTATTTTTGCGAAAGACAGCTTATCGGTTCATTTGTTTATTTGTTCAGCATTAGTTAAAATCGATTATTAATTGCATCGTGAAACGCACACTTCAATCACTCAGAACGTTTCACGAATTTCCTAACCTGTCGACGCGAAACCGGGAGGCAATCTGAATTCTCCCAGATCTAGTTTAGAAGTGATGACAGTTATGGATTTCGCCATCGTAACGCCGTGCCAGCCGATGATGTCGTTTGTCATCCCCTCTACGCTGTACGTTTAACTCCCTCACGAACGTTAGTAATAGCAACCCTCAAAAGCAAATCACTATTGTAAATGTGGATAAAGATAGTAATAATTAAAATTTTAACCTACCGTCAATGTGCTTTATAATATAATTGTAATTATAGCATATATAGCGATTTTATATGATGCACAAGTTTGATAAAACATGTACAGAGAACACCAGAATTAAACTCGTATTTCAATTAAACTTAATTAAATGCTAGTTAATTATTGTGTGATTATAATGTATGCTTCTCTAGGGTGATCATTTTGAGCTCCTCAGCTTCGATTGACAAATGATATTAATATGACATGTTTTTTCCTATTTTATATCTGCCATTTGATTAATATAAAAAATTTTGTTTGAATTTCTATCTGTGAATCATGTTATGCATTCAATTATTTTTATTCTACTATTTATATTTTGAATTTTCAAGCGATTAAGTACTCATTTGTTATTCAAAACTCTGAATTAATGTTCTGTGATACTTTTTAAGAAATCCTATCACAAAACATCTCGCATATGTTTGTACCCTTTTGATTTAAAAAAGTTTCATAAGTCATGTCACCGTGAAAGAAACAGCGCTAACACAAAAATGCTATTCTTTCCCAACAGAATTCACTGGTCCGTGAAAAAGTCTATCAAAAAAATAAATTAAAATGGAAAATTATGCCACATGGCGTTCACATACCTTTTAACTGTAGGGTCGCACCCTAACGACTATTGTTGCTCAAACTTTTCATAGCAGATAACCTAGAAGTCAAAACTGATTGAAATATTGTCTATGAATATGAAATCCATTTTACAATTATGTAAACATGATTGTCGGAGTAGTAGTAGTGAACGTTATGCAATAAGGTTAATCTATAATGAAGTAAAGATACGTTCTATGAATGATGGCGGCGTGGACATGTGACAATTCTCTAAGCACTCTGATTGGTTCACTCTTACAACCAACTGCTGTTGTAGTATGCAAGATACAACTATCTTTCTCAATGCACTTTACAATCGGTATATGACGACTTATAACCGTGTCTTATATTTTATTTATTACTTATAACCAACGTTTACATAATTGTAGAATGTGTTTAAACATATGCAGGCTACGAGAAGTTGCGAAATCATATACATATGTAATACATATTACATAAAATTTTTATTTTATTAATTCCAAATATATTATATAAAAAAATACTGATGCAGACTTTAATGAAGAAATATAGGATTTTTTCTCTTTAATCTTAAATCGAATTTTATCAAGACTTTACTTAAACATAAATAAATACTCATGAATAGTTTCAACAAATACCTAAAAAACCTAAAAAGCCCGAGATGCCGCGCATACATGTAGGAATGTTGCATTTCAAGTTTTACGCATCGCAATGCAGTGCGAAATGCAGCTATACTACGAAAATGTAGACAAGAATTTACGATTGTACGCGTATGGTCGTCGTTTTCACAGTTTAAGCGTAAACTGTGTTCAGAAGTTGCAATTTCCTGAACAAGGGATAATCGTTCACATAAAAAAAAACGAACCACTCGTTTCACATTTTAAAGAAAATTTATTGGGCAGTATATATGTATTCATTTTATTTATGTTTTAAGTTATATTTTATCTTATTTTGTTGTGCTTTTAATAATTAATATATAAGTTAAATATGAAAGTAAATTCAGTGCTAAAAGTTATCTAAGCGTTTTGATGTTTGATGTAGCAGTAAATATAAATAATGAATGTGAGACACAAACTTACATGAGACGCGACATATGTATGTTTAATTAAGACTTTAAGTCGTTAAGTAAGGAGTGATAGTAAAACGAGTAAGACAAGGGCATACATCCATTGATGACACATTGCAGTAGGAAGCTCCCCAAAGCCACTCTTCACAAGCTCCACCTCACGATCTGCTATCCCTCTGTCCTAGCCCGTCCCCCTTTTACCCCCGTCACAAAATCCTGTCGTACCGCAGGCAGGGTTGAGCTGATCCTTAGGAACGTACAGTCCACCATAGTAAATCAGGCAGTCGCAGGCGGTCCTTCTGATCTATCCGTAGCGAAGGTGCTGCGAGACGCATCAAAGTTAGCCCGTCCCACTCTCTCCATCTTGAAAGTAGTGAAATAACTCCTCTAAGTAACTCTATCTAGCTCGTAGAATCGCTTATGGCTCATAAACGCCTCGTAACTTAGCGCGGTGGCACGCGCCCCTCGAGAAATACTGCCGTACAGTTTCCGTCCATGGTGCTCGAGAAGAGATGACTTCGTCTTGAAGTGGTGCGAAAGTGAATTATTCTGATTGATGACAACGCGGCTGCGGACAATATTCGTCTTTCAGCTAATTATATTCTACTATGGAGGGCTCCTTTGTGAGATGGAAAAATTGCAGGTAATTTAACAACGGTTTTATCTTTATTCTTGTAAATTGTTACGCTGCGACGAAAATGCTTGGCTGATAAAAATGTAGATTATTATACTCGATTTTCTTTTGTAAATCGTGCCCTTAGCGTAAACAGCTTTGTCCAGTAGATAAATGTTGGCAATATAAAAACGTTAATCAGTTTTGTCAATAATAAGTCGAAGTTATATCTCGAGTAATAATATTAGCAAACAGTCGTAAAAGTAAACGGTAAATAGCGGAAAAGCTATATACCGTTTATAAAACTGGTTTCAAGTCAACTACCACCACTTCTGCAGCTGAAATCTTTTAAAAGTAAATATTCAGCTTAACGGCGGCGCATGACATAAACGGAAAATATCGGTTTCCTAACGGGGCTGAATAGCGAATCATAACTTCAGATCCCGATAACGGCTCGTGGGTTCCAAACATAATTTACAAAGTCAATTTACAACGGATTAATTAAAAACATTGATAATACCCCGACTTTAATTAATCACGCTTGGAGTGCGCAAGCGGCGGTAACGAACGACACTGAAATTAATTAAAATTAATGAAGCATAAACGGAAGTAGCGATAACATGACGAATCGGTGCGACCATCGGTGGTGCCCCCGTCGGCGTTAGCATCGCGCGCGTCGCGTCGAGGCGCGCACACACGCGGGGCGTTATCCAAAACTAAATCTCCCGCTATTGACAAAACACTACGGCGTCTCTCGTCTGGCGCAGGCCGACCTGGTCGACGCGACGCGTGCTAAACAAACGTCCAATTTTCGTGCTGCGCTGCCGTCGGCTGCAATTTAAACTAAAACGAAAATGCATTATTCCCCGGCAGAGCGGCGCGGAGCGAAGCGGCACTGCTCCCGTGTCCCGGGGTTAAATCGACGAAAATAGCGAAACAGCGCACACCAACATTTACGCATACCGTTACGCGGAATCCGCGGGATGTACACGTAGAGACGACGATACGCGTCCTGAGTTTACATCGTTGATGTATGTTCTCGGCGGCGATCGATCTCTCTCACACGAACTGCTAATTGTGCGGCGTCATAACTCTCCGCGTGTGTCTCATCCCCTGTCTGTATCCCTCTTGCCTCCCGTGATATCCACCGCCACCTCCACCACCACCACCATCACCACCGCACGACCTAGCTCACTCATTTCTGCTCTGCTCTGCTCTGCTCTGTACAAACGCGTTAGAAATACGCGCTTGTGCGCGTTCGCCAGCAGTGACGGACGCGTATGTACTATTGCGCGCAGAGTTTACCGAGAGGTGTTTCGAACTCTCCATTTTTCTATCGGATAATCCTCGCAAACGATTCTTAATTTCGGATTTACACACATTCAAACGGTCTGCTCTTTCAGATCGTTCTAGATACTGGAACACTAAAACCTTTTTTCTTTTCATTTATCATACACACAATAAAATCGATAGTCTATTACGCTATAAATTAATAATTAATTGTACCGTATATACCATACATTATCAATATATTGTAATGCTGTACCAATTATATTATGATTTGTTAATTTCGTGAAAATATTACATATACTTTAGTACAATAAGTTGCAAACAATATTAAATGAAGAAACATCTATTATAGACTTCGTGAATGATCCAGCTTGATTACCTTGTTCGCGTATGATGGGAACGATGAAGGGTGTATGAAAGCACGTGGGTACATTATAGTGACGTTGTTTACGATAGTCCGCCAGTCTTTCGGGCCATTGCCGATTAGCGGCCGGCCCATTTCACTTCATCATGTACGAACCAGCAACGGAATCCGTTGCACGATACGAACGGATGTTCCGCGAATTGCGGTTGTTTAATTGTTTGTCGTTCTATATATCGAGCTTCCAGGTTTTTACTCGTTAATAAATATTTACATAGAAATTAACACATAGCTTTGCATTAATGCTATTAAAATTTATATATCTATATCGATATACATTACATTGACAATTTTGTGAATAAATCTCCCAATTTTGTGGATAAATCTCCCAATTTTGTGGATAAATCTCTCTATTATGTAAATCTGCATCTAAATTAGCATTCACATTTCATCCATGCTTTATAACATCGTTAAGAGTAGCGAGTGAAGACGGAGTGCACCTTGAAGAGCAGTGTAGAGAGAATTGCTGTAGTAGCGCTAATGTCACCCCAGCGTTGAGATAAGAAGCTCAAGCAACCCTCCCACTCCCTTCTGCTTTTCTTCCACCCCACGCTGAGGCACATGGTGTGAGTTATGAGGCCGATTTTTATTATTCGCGTACCTCTACCATCTCCTTCTTCTCCGTCTTACAGCCACCCAGCTCGCTTTTTCCTATCTGCGAGTGCTCATAGGCGCCGGCTGCGCAACTGGCGGAAACTTTCTCGGCGACAAGGAAGGGGTGGGGCCGGGCATCACAGCAAAGTTGTGTTGTAAAAAAAACGCGCGAAAAATCGAAAGAAAAGCAATTTCTTTTTGCAACTGGCAAGCCATATTGCGATAAATTGTTTGTTCGCTGGCAAAAATATTTGTCGTTTTAGATAAACTTTATTTTTAAAATAAATATATGAGAAAGTAATGTATTGTAATTGTGGAAATCATTAACACAAATTACAGCGTTATGTGCATAAAATACCTTAATAAAGTTATTTTACGTAAAAAACATTGATAATTTAAAGCGCATTATTTTTCATATAATTTTCAAAGAAACGTAATTTTTGAATATATTTAAAATAACAAAAATATCCTTAACAATCGCATATATTTACTTATAGTTAATTTTTATGATCCACTTATGCATATAAAATGTTCGATATAAATGCAGTTTAGCAATAAATCATGAGATTACATCTATGCGATTACGTATGTCGATAATGGAAGCAGCGTTGCCTGCAGACATTTTAGTTTTTTTCATCGAGATTCGTTTCTCGTTCACTGTCATTAGCAAGGGACTCATTGATCGTAAATTGAGATATTCCTTGATTACTTCATAAGAATTACAATGCTCACCGACATTAATACATGTATAAAGACTGAACATAAATTTATTGTAAACACATACGGTTGTGAATAGAAAAATAAATGAGAGTCATTTGACAGCATTAATTTTCTGGAGTAGATATATTGAAAAAAAATTTTTTACGCATTGATATCTACAATATCCAATTTAATAACATTCGTATTTTTCCAATCTATAATAAATTATGATCATTCAAAAAATATTACAATTTATAAACATCTAACAGTTATTTTTTAAAAACTTAAACTTATTAAACTTTTAATTTTAAAATTAAAATACATATTTAACTAACAAGTTGTGATGCAACACTAAGCGATGTATTAAATTCTCTGTTATATCTATCGCCTATCTAGCTACAGAAAAGAGCTGCAAAGAATATCGATGGTCTTCGGAGGGACGAACAGAGTGAGTCCGTTCGTTTTCGTAGCCCGACGGACCACATTCTTCCTGGTGACTTTAGGCATTGTTCCTTCTGGATTGCCCTCTAGTCCCTCTTTCCCTTCTTCGGTCCCCTTAGGTCCCATGTCATCCTACTGCGTCCTCCTAACCGTGGATCGCTTATAACAAGCTGACCGTTGGAGTTTTTTGCTACGACGCCTCTTTTTTTCTTTGCCTTTTTTTTGTTCGGTACCTCCGGTACAGACAAAAAACGTCACCCGCCGATTTATAGCCCCACCGATGACCGACTGTTGTCCACGTCCTTTTATATGACTACGTACTTGCTCGACCTTGGAGAGACCAACGGAACGATCCTTTCAAAATTCTCTGATTTAGATAAGATTCATTTAATTACTAATTTCTACCAAATTCTGAAATTCAGAATAATAAAAAAATTACTTAAGAATAAATATAATCAAAAGAAAAAAAAATATATAAATGCGTATAATTTTCCAGAATCGAGAATATCGATAGAGAATTTTCGAACATTAAATAGTTCTTAAAAAATACTAGTGTTGTGCCTGTTTTGAAGTTATCGGCTAGACTTTAGTACAGCTGGCCGCGAAAAATCAATATATTGATTTTCGGACATGAAAAGCGCGTTCTCTAATGACGGGATTGTTGTTACGCTCGGGCTTGAGCTGTCACGTGTGTTTACATTTCTTATTGTAATCTTCGTTTAATTAAAGTCGTTAAATCACAAAGAATCTCCTCATGTCCAAAAATCGATAAAGCCTGGCCGACAACGTCAAAACGGGCACAATACCATTGATTCTTTTTACGCTTGTGTCCTGCCTTCTGTCTCCATATGTCGACGACCGAAAAAAAATCAAAAGTCAATTGATGGTTTTACAGGTTAAATGTGGTAGTCTATTTCCATCTTAAATCTTGCATTGAGAAGAGACCACTAACCTTTTTGAAAAGAAATCCCTTTTGAGAATTTTTTTGTCTCCTAATTCTAGGATATATTTGTCTTTCAATAGCACAAACTTTTTTATGTTACATATGTTCATTTTGTACCTATATAAATCCTAAATTACTGTTTCTTTTTTTACAGTGTCTGTAGCGCGTCTTAAAAAATAAATCTACTTTACTGTATTCAAAAATGATTCGAAATTCTGTTGCAAATACTTTTATTAAAATCTTTTTATTTTCAATATTAAATAATTCCATAATTATACATAATTACAATTTAAATTTTTATTGTTATAATAATAAAAAAATATGAAAGATTATTTTTATATTCCTAAAACTTCTTATTTAAATATTTATAAATATTTTCAACGTTTAAGCATACATAAAATAAAAAAATGTTTTTTATAAGAAATGCAGAACATCTTTTTTCGGAAGTTTAATTAAATTGCTTGGCATAATAGTACAATTTTCTCACATGGGCAGAAGCATGTTTGATACAAGTTTCTGTAATAGTCGCTCAAGCATGCACACGTTACTTACAATTAGTCGCAAAAGTTCGTGTTCCGCCTAATAATGGATTTGCTCACGAAGAACAAATTAGCGGAACGATATATCTTCCTGGCGCCCCTTGCACAAACGCGTATGTTCTTACACGTAAACGATTGTCCGATATTTAATCTGCGTGCATACACGCTATGAAGGATGCACTTGCTCGTGATTTCCACATAGATGGGAAAAATACATCATGCGTTTTAATTGCGCTGGAGTACATTACTACACACGCATTCAACAAAATTCTTATTTAACAATGATAGAATTTTTTTGCTACTTCAAATTGAATCGTAACTTTTTATTCCACATTTTCTCTCTCTCTTTCTCTCACATACATTTGCTTTTTATTCACATATATTTTAACATATTATTTGATTTAAAGTAAGTCTTTTATTTTTATGTAATAAAATCTCAAAAATGTAATATAAATATTTGACGTATTATCTAGTACAATTTATCTATTTAAATTACACTTACAATAAATTATTAATTTTCAATCTTATAATTAAATTAATATAATATTGAATCTGTTTTACTAATCTTTTTTATTTCTTTATATTTTTATAATTTTATTTCTATAATTTTTTTTGCATTTTAATTATAGCTTTATTTATATGTATAGATGATGCTATATATTGGCAAATAGAGGCCTTAATAAAGTCATTATTTTAATTATTCCAGCTTTATTATTGTTAAATATAAAAATATTTGTTTTTGCTACAAAAACTAAAATATACACATAAATTTTTTTTTATGAGTTACAAAAATCTTTCCAATCAATAATTTGACGTAAATGCTAATGTGTCATCGATCGTGGATAATCGGATCAATGACAGCGAGAAAATTACAACGCGCAAGAGAGCGGAAGCGAGACAAACGACATACGGTAGAAAGAAGCGTGAGCAACGTACACGCGCCCGCGGATTAAAGAGTTATTTGATTCTCGGAGGCGGCCATAATTCTCCCGGGCTATTCCCGTCCCGCGCGCGCTCGCTCGCTCGCTCGCTCGCCCACCAGAATATTTTAACATCAGGGGTGGGTGGCAGCCCGGCTGATTCTGTGCCTGGATGAGTTTAGGTTGGGACACGGGACACATGTACCAACGCACACATGCACACAGAATAGAATGTAGGAGGGTTGGTGGGTGAGAGTTGTGGGTCCGCAACTCCACGCAGCTGACAGCTGTTTCCTCGGTGGGCCGACCAGGCCGGTGGGGAGGATTCAGCCTAGTCGCGCCCCTTCTATAATGGCTCCCTTTTCTTCCTTCCCCTACCTACAGCAGCATGGCTGGCGCAACCCGTCTCTTTCTCTCCCTTTAGATCCAGTTACGTCACATTCACGCTGTCGGCGCTCCTTTTCTATACCGCTGATGACGTCAACTCTGTGACGTAGAAGCGTGGCGTCACCGATAGAGCAGTCGTCGATAAAACGTCGACCGCTAGAGGCGCGCTGATCGTGACACGAAACCATTACTTCACCATGCAATTTGCATGTTTGTACGGAACGTACGAGATGAATTAGTGGGCTTGATGTATCAATGAGAATTCTGTTAGACGATAGTTAAAATATACGATAAGATGATACGAAATAATTCTAGTAAAGTGTAACTTTATTTGCAGAAGAAAGCTCTTAGTGCGCATGTACACTCAAAGGGAATCATTTTGTTTAATTATCTCTTTTTTTAATGTACTTAGTTAACAAAAAGCTGATTAAACTTTGTCGATTTATAAGAAATATTTAATATTAATAAAATACATAAATAAATATTCTTTTTTCAACGAAGTTAGATTTTAGTATAGTATATAAAAATTTACTATAAGTTAAAAACATGCATAATAAAAGTTGACCTAATAACCTTGTCCATCATCAAGGACGTCGAACATATATGTCGATGTCCTTCAGACTCAATTGAGCATGAGAACGGAAAGGGAAAGGATCGGGAAACGGGATAGAATGACGATCCAGATAACACATTGAATACTTTCGCCACACGAACGGTGGCAGCATCGTCAACGATAGGCAGCAATCGTAAAACAAGTGTTTTACGATGCTCGACCGCAGAAGGGGAAACACCGCTATAGCATCGAACGTTGAGTGGGGCTCTCACGGTTTACGAGCGCATAACAGGCGCGTTTATGGCCGCGATCACATAGCCCGCGCATACCTACGGCTATATAACCGGGTCCCATAACCCAGTACGGAGTAAACAAATCGTAAAGCTCGTTTTCGGATTTACTGACCTGCCGCAATACACGGAAAGCGATACGGAGAGTCAGCTAGCCAGTCAGCCGGCAGGCAGTGATAACCAGCCACTTCCCCTCTTCGGTTCTCTGCCTGAGTAAGAGGGGAACTGTCATGCTGATGGCATGCGATCGAGATATCGCAACAAGCATGCGCGCAAAAGGGTTACGAGCCCCGTAATTGTGACAAATGAAGTAGATAATAGCTCAAGATAAACCGTATTAGGATATTGACTAAAGAGGCAGATTTGGTTTGTGTGCACTGTCTCGTGCTTGACGTTTCTTATCAATGCACTTTGAATAATTTTGTATACTAAGTAATTTACGAATAATATCATATATTATCTTTTATGTGATTCTATTGTTTAACTAACAAAACAGCTTCTATATGAGATATTTCAAAAATATAACTTGAGGAATAAAATTGATATATGAATTAGATTACTTTTATCATTTTACACAGGACAGAGATACGTTCTTCTGATCAATTGGCCATAATGTGCGCGCGCACACGTACAATCAGAGTCATATACTCGTACATCTCCGCGTTTGAAAATATTTTTGAATTGAATATATGAGTCCAAATATTTATTCATCCTATTAGTTTAAAAAATTATGAATTTTTGAAAACAAATGTTTTTTATTTTTATGTTTTTGTTACACGCATTATTCTCTTATATGTATCAACTATTAAACACATCTGTGATATACGAAGTGTGATATACGAAGATGACATACAAGGCATTCGATCTCAAAATACTTAATTTTTTTTATGAAGAGGCATATATGTATAAACATATTCATATATGATGCTAATTGTATTATCATATTGCATTTTTGTTTCATTGATTTTTACACAAATACTGATGTTAACGATGTTTTATAGATTTCCTAAGTAAATAACAGTTAATATTTCAATCTTCAATTTATGCGACGTTTTTATGATTATATTCTCATCTTGATTATACAATGAATCTCGGAGGTACATCAAGAATACAATTGAAACTTTCAGTATATTAATTTGGAAACTTTATAAAAATTTGTGATGAAATTAAAATATTATAACAATGTGTTTTTTGAAATAGATATTATAATTCTTATTGTTAGTAGTTTTTTAATTAACAAATCGATTGATTATCGATTGCCTATAATTTTCACAAAATCTTTGTCAAACTAAAAAATCTTATTACTGCTACGTAAAAAATAGAAAATTGTTATAATATTTTATATTTGTATTATACATTCAACAAAACACTTACATTTTATTTCGTGTTTATTATAAAGGTTCTAAAAAATATGAATGTTTATAATACTATAACATTGTATTGTACTAAAAGAAATTTTAACTTCGTGGAGCGGAAACACGGTCGAAGCTCTTGCGTATCCGTACAGAGCCGCGCGGAGGTGATTTATTCGAGTTAATTCCAATTCCATTGGAGCCGCGGGGGCAGTCAGGGGGGAGGAGCAGAGAAGAGGCAGCCTGTGGGGTGGAGGGTGGATATTCTTATGCAATTTGCCAGAAAGGTTCAAGAACCCGGGAGATCCCGCAATTTATCTTGCCTTATGTTACGCCGAGCCAAGGCAACGGAAGATAGATAGCGTCACTGCTTCCAACCCCCTCCTGCGCCCCGCACCGCACCACTACGGGTCAACCACCCAAACCCCGTACAGACCCCTGCGACCCTTCCCCCAGCCAATGAGGGACGACCGCGGTGGCCATCTTGGATGGAGAGTTATTGAACGAAAAAGATGAGTAAGAAACTTGTTATGGGGGTGCGTTCTCTCCGCGCCGTTGGGACTTGGACGAAAGAAGGCGGAGGAAGGGGCAGACGGAGCTTGGAAGCTGCGGAGGGGTAGCTACAAGGGATTGTTGGCGCTATATTGATCAATTGCTTTACCGTGGTTCGCGCTACTTTCGTGATATAAAGTACAATACCCTTGGAGGCGCGATATCCCACTGTGAAGCTGAGTGAGACTAATTATATGATGCTTATGTCCCCTCAAACACCATGATATCTGATTTCTTATTTTTATCGTTGAAGAATATCATTAGCTGTTCGATAAATGACGACATAAATCACATTGTTGTCAATATAATAAATATCTTTTACGTTTAAAATTTTATAAATTACTTTACGCACTCTGTATCTGCTGCTATATTGCCAGTTGACAAATTAAATTTCTGTAGATCCAATTTTCTTCCATCACATTATTAATTTTGAACTTATGAATAAAATTATATGCTCATATTATGTAGATATCATATTAGCGTTTCCTTGAACGAATTATTTTCTTTCATTCAATAATTTTTATCTCTGCGCGCGATCATGAGAACAATACTCACGTCAATGGGCGTGTAGAAGGGGCTGCAAAGTATGGGTGGTCTGATGGTTGCATTTCACAAATATATGCTTCACGCGTTCTCAGTTTATGGGCACGTGCGCGTGAGGTGTCGCGTAACTAAGTTTCACCTTGAGGTTTCAACAAATCACCTAAGCCGATCAGTTCTAGCCGGGAGGTAACTGCATTACTCCACGCATGCACGGCAACCGATCGTGAATGATTTAATAATGCGACAATTAAGTTGATGTGTTGTGATATGCATCAACAAATAACAAATGCATCGCGTAAACATATTAATATTTATAAGCCAGTACGAATTGCTTAAGTTTCGCAAAAATGAAATATGTAGCGCCCAATTCTTTATAAATCAATAATATAGTTAGATATATTTACATATTTAACTCGCTCATCTATATTAATTAATTTATTCTTTAAGCATATTAAAATTTTAGATGATAAATTTTTAAGAGAAAGAGTTTCTCTTTTAAAAATACTTATTAACCATTTTTTTAACTGAAACATTTTTTTAGTATTTTGTACTTAAGCTCAGTTTAAAGTTTACTACAGTTAAAAAAATTTCTATCTATAAAAGTTATTATGTAATTTTCTAAAATAATAGAAAAAATGTTTCATTGTCTTCTTTACAGACAGACATGTACAACGATAAATAAATACATATGTATTCTTATTTTTAAATTATTTACTAAATTTTTTTTAGAATACTTTGAATCTACTAACGCATACATTAATTATATTGATTATTTTATTAATTACTTATATTATTGTACCATACAATTTATGCCACAAATATGTAATGCTTTCCTTTCTTTGCTGACTTATCGGCTTTCCAATCAGACTGATTTTTTTGTATCGACAATGTTCATCAATCCACTGTAGGATGGCGCTTCTGGCGCCAAACGTACAGTGCGCCATCTACGAGATGGTGCTTAAAACTTCTCGGAAACCACGTGCATCGTGCCCACCAGGCGGCGTAGCACACCCGTCAATGTTGGGAGGGGGGGGGAAGGTTCCCCACTGCCTTTCTTCTGTTTGTGAGTGGAGAGAAAGTGGGGGTATGTACCTATGCTATGCCCGCAACGGCGCAGAATCCCATCGATCATTCGTGCCGTTTCCCCATGTTTCACGCCGCTGTGTATTGCGCGGCGTAGAGAGAGGAGTCGGCCACCAATGCCCCCTTCAACCCCGCGCGGCCACCACTTTGTCTCTGACACGTCCACCCATCTACCCCACCTCGCGCAAATTCCCCCTTCCTGTAGGACGTGCTGAGTCCGTGACGGTTCGGCGGGCAATGCCGGCCGACCATCACGAGGCCTTACCTTCTCTATTATATTTATGTGGTGGCTTGCGGTCTGAAAGGTTTATGTGGTGTCTCCACTCTGTCTCGTGCCGCTCCTTTTTTTCTTTTTCGCTCCCTCTGCCTCTTTTATACATCTTTCACCTAAAATCATTCTGGGAGTCGCGCCGATTACATTATGTCACAAGAATTCGTGTTATTACCCACTATTATTGATCAAATAAAATTGAGTGTTGGAAAATTTAAATTAGTGAACGTGATTAAAATTTAACAAATATTCAGATTTTAATGGTGTTTATAACTGTGCGCGTTATCCTGTGGGCCTTTGGGAATAGCGAAGTGTTTGGTGGGTGACACCACGTGTCAGTTGAGACCAATAAATGTGCGCGCCGAGTATCAGCCAATAAGAATGTATACAGATGTTGGACCGTGCTTTAGATATCATTGTCATTACCATGCCGTGATCTTATCGCGCCGATATTGGGATGAATATATTTCAGTTTAATTGGTAAATGATGTTGGCAACTTTTTTCATTATTCATTAAATAACAATCATATGTCGTATTTTCTACGTATTATTTGTTGGCTATAACTAGTTACATTTATTAATATAATAAAATATAAGTGTATGTATATAATTTATTTGAACTTGACTTCAATATAAAATATAGTTTATATTTTATATTGAAGTCAAGTTCAAATAAATTTTATACGTCACTCTTGTAATAATATTTATATACAAAACAATCAAATAAAATATACCGTTTTGTGTAATTTAACTGACATAATATATGCATTAATATTTAATTTTGATATAAAAAATAGCAAACTATAAATCATGCATTATATAACGTAGATGATATATAAGATGTATAGAAATATACAAATAAAACAACGTATCGAACATTAACAGAATGCACATATATGCATGTACATACATATGTACGTACATGCATACAATCTATATCTAACAGCATGTGATTTATTGTTTCAGGTAAGTGACGTTGCAACGCCTCGAGCCTTGTGGAGCATGCTCGTGCAGCTTGCTTGGTATAATGTAAGCAACTTATTCATCATAATTTTATCAAATTTTAATGATTTGCGCGAATAAAAATTATTTCACTAAAAAGTAGAATTTATATGATTCTACTTTTTATAATATTACTTTCTGCTTTTTTTCTAAAATATTTATTTATATCATTTTAAATTTTATTATGTATATAGTAAATATAATGTTCTATGATACTATATCCTGTTACAATATTTGTAATTCGCTATGCCCGATCGATATGGGACGATAATCGACACAAAGATATCATCTCTAGAACTAACAGATGATAAATCAGGAGACATCTCGAAATCTGAGCGGCTCAAGAGCGGTTTTTCGACGTGTTGTTTAAATGGCCCTCACGATTTATCTGTTAATTCTCATATTTTATATTGTATAGAGTTTTGTTGCGATACATTGAGTTTCACATTAAATAGTTTAATTTTTTAATCAGTTTCTTTTATTTATATGAATGCGGCATTTTTTTGTTAATGAATTCATGAACGGCGCTCGTGTATAATATAATAAACATTGTAAGATCATAACTTTTTATACTATAATATTACAGCTAAAACTAAAGTTATACATTTATATAAAAATTAAACTTATTTCGAAAATTTATTCGTGCACATTGGGACAGATGCTAAATAAATAATTTATTAAAAAACACGGAAAAATATAAACATTAAAAAATGTTATTGTATGTAACATACGTTTTCGTAATTATTTAATCATTTTAATTAAGTTGACTATCGAAAATGTACTTTTGTTGCAAAAATCTTAATTTTATCGAAGAATGAGAGCATTGAGAATATAATAACATGTGATAATATCAAAGAATCGCACACAAATTCAATTATTTTTAATAATTTCTTTATTAATAATTTTTTAAATAATTTTTAAATAATCTTTTCTTTAATAGATTTTAAATAATTAATTTTTTAAATAATTTTTATAATAATTTTATGCATATAAATATATCATGAATCTAAGTACATGTATTACATTGTATTATAATACATCATTGTAATGATTTCTGAATAATTAATGATCTGAGCATTCATATATCATCGTAAAGGTGTAAATAGAAGTCTAAAGGAGACTTATTAGCGAACATTGCTGGAGGATAAAAAATAAAACAACAATTAATTAAAAATAGATGATAAAATATGAAAAATAATAGACTAAGAAGAAGACACACAGTGAATACGACTGAAGATTAGAAAGATGCTCACAAAAGTAGTGCTGAGAAGTCCTCATCAACAACGGAATCAGGATAGGCCCACACACCCGGCGGCTTGTAAAACACGCCGCAAGATTAAATGCTTCATTAATATGATTAAAGTAAAAAGCTGCTTGAGTAACGAGCAACAGTGAATCATTGGATGGTCGGGTCCACGAAACCGGTGCATTATCCTACAGTTCTATAGCTAGTAGCTTTTATATTTTATTTGAAATTTTACATTCTACAAGAAAAGAGAAAATAAAAAAGATATGGAATTATTGTGCCTTTCTTTTAAATACTTGACATATGGATAGTAAACCCGATTAAATATCATCTTATAGAAATGATATCAAGAACTCAATATTGTATAATAACTTTTCAATTTTACGGAACAGAATTAGTGAATGATCTATCTTGCCTGTTTGTCGAATTGATTTGCCATAGGAAAATTTGAAGTGAACGGAGTAAACGGGAGAAGCAACAAGCGTGGTTATGAACGCAATTGTTGTAGCTGCCGAGCTGTTTAATTTTTTTGAATTAGTATTTTTCTTTCTATTGAAAGAACAAAATTCACAATATTCACAATTGGTAGTGCCATTAGAAATGTCATCATTTTATTATACAAGTATCTTCTTTGACAACATGCTCCCTTTCTTCTAGATATCTCATTTATTCTGTTACACGTGCGCGCGTATATCAACAACTACAATAAAATAATGTGGGTTATATTTTATTTTAAGAAAATAGCACAATTATTAAAAACTACATTTTGATGTAGCAAAATTTTTTTTATTGCATCTTTAAAATTTGAAAAGAGAACAATTAGTTTAATAAATGAAATGTGATACTCGACATAGACAACTGGATTAATGATCGCGTTTGTCGCTCGAAATCACACGTACAACGTATCACTTCGTTTACGTCACATCGTTGATGCTTAGTGACATGCAAGGTGCCGTGGCTTGACACAAAGTGCAAGCAAATGCGATCGGTGATTATACACTTACACCGTTACCGTATATAAACGGTGCCCGTATAAGCCGCAGCAGATATGCATACACCGCGGATACATATAATGCGGTCCAAGGCACGAGGGTAATACATCTTCCAGGTGACATCGGAGCCTACACTAATCGCGCGACAATCTTCGCCGTAGTGAGAAGAGAGGAATAAGAAGAAGAACGTGGAGAAGAAAATCGCATGTATCGCTGTACTCGGTGCACCTCGCAAAGGAAGAAAGGGGTGGAGGAGAAAGATGGTGTCACAAACAAGGAAAGTGTGAAGAAGGATACAGACGAAAGAAGATAAGAGCAAGAAGATTGAGAATGAAGAAGTGGACTGTGTAACGTTTTGCAAAAAAGAAAACAAAGGGTATTGAATAGATAGAAGTGAAGGAATACGGAAGCACCAGAAATAAAAAGAGAAGAGATATATCAAAATCTAAATATGAAGATATGAGAAAAAAAGGAACGCATTAAAATGATAAAAATCACGAAAAATAAAATATATCTGTAATGCTGCGAAAAGAAATACGTACAAGGAAAGAATAATTTTTCTAAAATATCTAAAAATTTAACTAGATACAGATCTAATATTAATTTTGTTGATCCATCAAAAAAATTGTGTAAGACGCTCAATAATGATGATATGCTAAAAAAATTTGACATTCTAGCAATCAGTTTAAGCGCCTTACATAATTATTTAGAATGTCTAACAAAATTATTTCTAAATTTGTATCTAGCTAGATTTTTTAATATTTCGGCACAGTTCTTTCTGTATAGGAATACATATTGCAAATTTAATAGATAACATTTAATAAATAGAGGCATTTAGGAGATTTATATGAAGATTATCTTCTTCTTTTTAAAATTGTTACGATAATGATGAATGAAAGTGGTAATATGTAGGAGTTGTTTACGGAATGTAGCAAATTCTTTTAGAATTTATGGGATAATGATTACAAAAATTTTATTAAAAGGGTTATGCAAGAGAAATGCACTTATTTTTCATAAGAATTGTCATAAATTAACTAATTTTCCTTAAGAGTTGTCATTCTCATCTATTATGTTTTATACGTATTCAACTCGTATTCTATAATGTCCATAATTTATAGGTTTAAATTGAATAATAATTGATGCATATGCACAAGATTGCTGCTTGGCTGAAATTATTAATTGTTAGCTATTACCATTCAATGAATCATTCCATGATCCAGGTGCGATAGTGTCTAATTTCTTTTAAGATTGTAATAAGGCCTTGACACCATCCGCAATTTGCAGTGCCGCCTTTCACCGCGAGGCAAATGCATGATTTTTTAATTTTTTAAGGATCAGAGTTTCGAGACTCTAACTCTATATATGACGGCCATATTAGCGGCGATAAGAAATTGCGGAAACCGGCAGTTGCAGTGGCTCTCTCTGTCGCATGAAACACTGTGATACGCATCTATCGAACCAGCCTATGGTGCTATGTCGACCGCACACAGCAAGCAAACCTGTAATTTATTCCTCGCCGGCCGCGTACCACCCAACTCCAATATAATCATTATAATTACTGTCTCCCCTTCAAATGGGGCTCGATAATAATCGTTTGTATTTGTTACACGGTGCTCATTGGCTATACTATATTCGTAGAACTAAGGGATGATTTCTTCGAACTGTGTCGAGTCACTTTTCTCATATTACACGTCAACAACTTCAAATTGCTCAAATTTCTGCACTTTAGTAGACGTTTGTAATATGTAGTAGCCTACTACATGTAATCTATTACGTAATAGCGTATTTTTAATACATGATTTATCTTGTATAAATATTTGAAAGTAATATACGATTTAAAAAAATAATAAAGAATAGTTATCCAAACTTATATAATAAACTTAATATAATTTTTAATTAACGTTAGAGATAATATTAAATTAAAATAAAATGAAAAAATTTGAGCATAACTCAAATCGGAGCCTTCTTTCCTCTAAGATTTTTCTCAAAAATAAAAATAGTTTAAATTTTTTGTATGTTGAGAAGATATAAGAATGATATTGCGAATTCATCACGAATTCCGATCAATCAATTCTCTTTATCCATCATCGTTAATAATTAGTATGTCTCGGTATTCATATTGCATTCGTTTATCTATTGTTGCAGACGCACATTATTAATTGGAACGATCCGTTCACTGTGTTAATTTGTCCGCTTTTCAATTAGTAGCCGAACGAGTTCGGCGGCAGCGAGTAAATTGAGTGTCGGCGACAGTTCGCATTCGTGACTTTCTAAATCCGCCACATGTGTCGACTCCTGCCGGTTGAATTGTCGGCGCTATGCCACTGATCGTATTTTAAATTACTGTCTACTGATGAAACGAAATATTACGGAATTCCTTTTTTTTAATCACTACATATTATGTGCTTCCGCAAAGTTAATACGAAAAAAGCTTCAAATTTTTAAAAATTACTCTATAATATTTGTCTTACAATTAAAAATTTATTAAAAATTGTTCCATAAATTTAATAATAAATTGGTCAATATGTATAAAATGTCATAAAAGTACAAATCTATTATAAAAAAGTTCAAACGTAATACTTTCGGAATCAAATTTAGAAACTGTATTTCAAATTGCCTGATGTATGATGGAGTTTGCTGGTTTGAACGAACACATCACTAATTTCGCGAGGGGATGTAAAACCCACTGTAATATTCCGTCATTCAAAAAGCAGTGCCGTGCTGAAGGCGAAGGTAACTTCGTGCCGGCCACCTGCAGGTAACCTGGGAGCGTCACGACGCCGCCGTCGCGACGAGTTATGACCACAAATCACGCGATTTGTAATTGCTACTATCAACTACACGATTTCACGTGGCGATTTCTACTTGTACATGTGGATGGAAATCCATAAACATCGATTGTGTTCTAGCTTTGCGTCGAACCTTGATGAGAATTTAAATATATTTTGTTTCTAAGAATTTTTGAATAATATTTAGAATCCGAAAACTCGAAATTTATTCATCGATATGAGGTAAAGGAATTAAATTAATTTTATCTATAATGTAACTTTATACATTGCAAAGTTAAAAACGTTATATAATGTTATTGTCTTATAGGTAAATGTATAAATACACATTGTGTGTAATCACATTGGGTGTGATTACAAAGTGTAATAAAATAGAGTTTGATCTGTGGTAATTGTATTATACTAACATGAGCTCAATTTGAATAACATTTTGACTAAATATATATTTTTTAATTTGTATATTTTGATTTAGTATATTGGTAATTTGCATATTTCCTGTGTAATAATAATTACAATATGTTAATAATTATAATTTAAATTTGGAGATATTCGACCGTTAATATAATACATACAAATTGAAATTGATATAATTTAAATGTTTAAATTTTCATATATATACATATATATTTACTTGTTATATCTTTTATTATTTTTAAAGCCTGTACTATAGTTAAAGAATTCATCTTATATCAGAAAATTATTTTAAAATACATTTTTTACATTTTTATAACAATTTTCATCTTATAGATTAATTCTTTCTGGTCTAGTAATACATATATGTACCAATGTCTTGAAAAAATTATCTCTGGCATAAATATTAACCTGTTTAGTTTAATGACTTGTTTAAAAAAGATAATCTGTTTGAACTGTTCTTTTATTAAAAAATATTATGTAAATACAATCATAAAGGTAAAAAATTATTTACGTAAGATCGGAAAGTCTCGGACTAACCATGAGAGGTTCGACATGATAAGCAGTATTATTTTTGTGTAACGATTACTCAAATATAAGTAATATAATATACATTTTTGATGATATTTATATTATACATAAAAAATGTATAAACGTATATGATTTAAAAGTTTTTTTAATAATTGGAAAAATAACCATTGAAAATGGAAAAATGCTATTAATTAATATTTACAAATGCGAAGAAGAAAAGTCCTTAATAAACGATTTTTTTAATTTATGCCAAATAAACGATAAAATACACTCAATAATAATATTTTAATTCTTGGATTCACCATATTAGATTCACGATTTTGAAAGCTTAAAGATAATAAAAATGAGGTAAATTTTTTCAACACTACCTTTTTTTCTGTATGAAGAAATAGAGAGAAAAATCGCTGATTATATATTTTCGAATCTTACGACTATACGCATGGGCGTTTCTAGTCTACATCACCATGTAGTATATCACGTACCGTGACAGAACGCGTTACCATTGTAACACGCTTGTTCCTGCGGCGATACATTACGTTACGTCCACGTCCCAGGTATTACTTCGGCTTCCCTCCTCAACATGGCTAGTAGCTTCGTACATGTTAGTAAGCTATGTTTGATTCGTTCGTCGGCGGTCATGGTGGGCTACGTTAAAAGCTTTCCTCGCCATCAAAGTAATTGCGGATATATAGTCTACGATGAGAATTGCGGAACTGCCAAAAACGCGCCGCAATTTGGCATCAAGGTATTGTAATAGGCAGGAAAGTTATTTTCGTTCAAATATCAGAAAAAAGAAAAGTTTTTTGCAACATATTTGTGTTATAATTATTTCGTAATAATATTTAAATTCAAAAGTGTGTACATATATACATATACATAAGAATTTAACAAAAATAAATTTTTATAAAATATAATTATTTCTAAAGATTAATTTTTATAGAATAAATTAATATATAATTGTACGCAAACTTAAAAAGTTACAATATTTGGATATTTCGGGTAGTATATTATTTAATTTTGTAGTAGCTATCAAGAAAATTAATAGCCGTTTTTTATCGTTAAAAAATATTCCAAGGGTACTTATACCTTCGATGCTCGACGATATGTGGCGATAAGTAGACGCGAGCGCTTGTATGTCTTGCGGCATCCGGCAGGTCGTATAGGTGCGCGTGCTGTGTTTCCCGCGCGCGCTCCTTCCTCTTTCAGCGGCGCTGCTTGCCATCAACATCGCACTTCATAATCCTGGCAGTGTTTCTGCGCGTCTCGATCCGTTAACTTACTCAATCGGTTCGTTCCTCTTTCCTAATAATATCTGTTTTACACTTTTCAAAAAGAGGTATTGTTATAATTATCGTCACAAAGTTGCGTTTTTTTTGTTACCAGTTCCAAATTAGCAACAGATACCGGATGTCATTACTTTCGTGCGTCAAACTTGTACTCCATAGTGATTTCGGACAATTGTGGCCTTACGCTTTCGTCCGTGAACGTCCGACTTTTGTTTTGTGAAAACTAATATATATTCTTTGCGATACCATCTGAGTTCTGTGCTATTAAAGTCTCTTCGAGTTATAATAAATTTTGTACGAGAAAATTTTCCATAAAAATCCATTCCATAAAAATGTATTACAATTTTTGTAGCATATAATTCAAACGACATTGATAATGCATAATATCATATAACATTTTGTAATAATTCTGTCAAATAATTTTCTGCGACCATTCTCTATCCATGTATTCTGGTATAGAAATCGATCACGTACGAAAGTTTTTGTAATCATTGACGGAGTGGCTTAAACTGGTTTCTAGTATCATATTAAAATTATCACTTTGCATATAAATGTAATTAATGGTAGTACGTTATTGGCAATCTTATGAACCATAATGTGAGCTTTTTCTTGACCATTCACATTTTACTTATCTATTTTCTTTTTGCTTCACCCATTAGCATTTTCTCAACACGACTAAGTTATTTTTATCACTCCATTACTATACAAAATCAAACACATCAAGATGTTAATTACCATAAAAATCTTTTCGAACTCGAAATGTGAGTTAAATGTTTTAAAATAACAACTGCTGTTTAAAAAAAAGGCAGAATCAAACAATTGGTAAGTTGATAATTTTATTTTGTATTGTTACACATTATACTCATACGTGTATTATCCCATATATAATAATATCTATTTATTTGTAAAATATTATTTTAATATAAAATCCATTTGTTAATATAAAATAGCACTGACATGATTTGTCAATATTTATACGTATATTAGATATATGTATAAATATTGATAAATCCTGTCAGTGCTATCCTGTAAGTCCAGATTTAATCTTCTATTTCGCTCATATCTACGTGATACAATTTATATTTTGAGAAAAATTTGCTGCACAATTGATTCTTAGTATTTAAAATCTCTTTCAACAAATTGATCACTAAATTTCTTTCGAGAATCATTGGCTGCGTTCAACAGAGAAAACAGCTTTGTAACTGTTGTAAGATTTTTTAATACGATTGATTCTTGCACTTGGTTCATGCCAAATCTGAATATATAAACCAATTATATTAAAGAATCTTACAACAGTTGCAAAACTGTTTTTTCTGCTGAACGCGACCATTATAAAAAACTTCATAACTTTTTTAATTTACTAAATACTGTAAAAACTGTTGATTTCTGAAATGAAATAGTGAAAATGTTTAATGTCTACGTGATTATGTAATGCAAAATATTTCGAATAATTTCTTGATAAAATTTATTCAGTGTGATAAAAAAATTTTTGCTTAAATTAATTTGCATTTATATCTCCTGTAATTCTTCTATAGTCATAATTTTTTACTATTCGCTCTTTCTTTCTTTTTCTCTATCTTTTTTCATCTACAAAATATAAATCCATTACTATAAATAAATAACAAATAAATAATTTTTTATAACTTTAATATTATATCAATTTGAATTTGTTTATAAATAGAAAATAGTAAAGAAAATAAAAGAATTCCCAGATGCTTGATAAGTAAAATAAAGGAAAAGAAAAAAGAGAGAGAAAGAAGAAGAAAGAGGAGGCGAGATTGGATAGAAGGCTAGGTGTAATTTACCCTTCAGGCCCCGTGGGTGGTTGCTTGGTTCTTGATTCTACCGTACAGGATTGGTTGGACGTTTGACAGTTGACGGATGATGAGGCGGCCTTTAGTCCCCCTTTCGTCTCCCTTTTACGCCCCCAACGTGCTGATTTAGTCCTGGGTTCGGTTTCTGGTGCGTCCATTATCTGCCGCGAGGCAAAATCGAACCGGGCATAACGGGATTATTAGCTGAAATAGGCACATACGTCATACATCTTTGGTTTTTTTCCACCCATCCTTTATTCCATCGTGCTTCCTGTGGATCGACCAGAAATTGTTCGATGGAATTTAGCTGTGTAGTTCTCATCCATTATTATGGGATTTAGAATTTTTAGTAGAAAAAATAAAAATATGCCTAAATTCAATACGTCAAATATATGTATAATATATAAATATACATGGAATTTAAATTATATATTCACTTTTTAATGTGAGAAATTAATAATTTACATTAAAATTAAGCGAATGTAGAATGAAATTGCATTTGCAAATGAAGAAAAGATTTAGAATTTATAGGCTATTCGCAAAAAAATACCTAATTAATTAACTAAAAACCGAAAAATTTCATAAATTAATTATATTAAGTGACATAATATAAATTGTACGAGTGGATTTATCGAGTTATCTCAAGCGTGAATATTACATGCTTTCTAACTCCCAATGGACTTTTTTAAAACACTTTTTACATAAATCTCATGTCAAATGAAGAAATTAATATTATTTTATCTGCTTGCGATTCGTCGTTTCTTAATTTACACGAACCAGTCTATTGAAAAAAATGACATTTCTAGTATATCTGCATGTATCTCTGTTTGTTAGAAGATAGCGAGATAATATCGTAATAATCTCCATTTTAACGCGGTTCTTTATATGAGGCTTGGAATGAGCATCTAAGACGTAGCTCTTGTCGCAGCGTAACGCTTCGATGCATAGCTCGAGATAAGCTATCCTCTCGCCGAGGAGATGTGGATCTAGGAACGATGCGCGAAACGGCTAAGTGTAGTTTCTGTATTTCTTCGTGCTGGATGTAAAACCACAGCACGAGCGCTGGTGTCGTGTTTATCTATTCTGCGATCTACTGCGCAACGTGATTGCGCGAACTACTGCGTGATGTGGTGTTCGAATATTCCAGGGATTTCAACTGCGTGGAACCAGAAAACCGGTCGTGTTCTACGCAGTTTGCTACTTTATCCGTACAAAATTTGTAATTTTCCTTAGTCGCTGACATTTATAACAAATTCAAAATTATTATATATTACACGAAGAAACGTTTTAAAATTAAATATAGATTAAAAAATTAATTTTAAATTTTGTAATTTAGCAACGCGTCATATGCATTATCTAAATTATTTATAAAATTACTAAAGTAATACCATTAAATAGTAATATTAGCGAAAAGTAAATTAACTTGTGTTATCTTGATTAGCATAGTTTGCGTGAGTGGATGATCTAACGTATTTTAACAAACTAATTAAGACAATTGCACGGGTTTATCATCGCGCACGTGAGTAATAGACCGACTGCTCGTTTCGGGAGGAAGTTCGCTATGCGTGAGAAAACAGACATACATCCTTCTCGTAGCGTGATTAAATCTTACTTTTCCACGACTGGGACGGATATACTCTATAAAATGGTTATGTAGGCTAATTGGTCGTCGTCGATCTCTGCCTTTCACCTTAATTCTTCTCAGCGTTTTACTCCAGATTATTGCTCTTGATCGTCATATCACAATTTCCTCGAGGTTCGATGGGGTATGAGTTACAACCTTTACGAAGAGTATTACTACCTGTCCAACCAAACTCGCATGCTCAGGCCTAGTCTGCCATTTATCATCTCATTTTATAGTCAACCAAATGCGAACACTGGAACGCCCAGTAAATGTTTTCGCTAGTCGTGCGCTTTTGCCACTTTGAAAAAATTTTACTCTTAAATGGCAGGTATTCATATTTTGATTCTATCGTTAACGATGTACAAAAAAAGGTGAAATTTTGATTGGCCGTATTTAATTCTTATATTTTTTATACAATTTACTTTTCTTGACTTTTTTGCCAACTGTATAGCTTGGCAATTAAATTTTATTAATTTGTGAACATTAAATAAAAATTTATTTATTAGAAAATCTAATTTGCTAAAATTCTAATTTTCTAATGTTAAATGAGCTTACAATTCTTTAAATATTTAAAAGAAAGGCGAAGAGAAAGGGTTGGATTTGTCAGGATACGTTAGTGAACTTTCGATTCCTTACGAAACAGTCCGTATACACCTGCTTACGGAACAAGTTAGTCGGTGGATCGGACCGATCGATATTTGACCGATCGCCATGTGGCCCGAGGTTTCTTAGCGAGAATTCAACGTGCCTTCACGTGTTCGTTATCCTACCCCGTCGCTAATAATAGACTTTGGCACCGTGCTGGCTCCGTCCGAAGACCACCCAAACGATTGCGCACGAGGCGAAAGGATCGGTGTTAGCGGGCATTGGCGGGGGTTGATTAGTATTACAAGAACGATAGACATGGGCGCATAGATCAAACAATAAGGTTGATCTGAGTGATTGATAAGCAATGCCACGCGCCAGTCTTGCCGCGCAATCGCGATGAAGGCGTCCGCTTTCGATACTGTGTATCGCATACACTACTTAATTTTTGATTGGTTAGTTATTAGTGAAATTATAAAAATATATAAATGTATGTCAGATAATTATATACTAAATCTTTTGTCAATTGTTCGTAAAAGTAAGTCTTTTTTTATTTTTCATATTTGTGTGTGTATGTATTTATCGGTAAATATACATAAATTTTGAAAATATAATATATAATTCAATCCGCTATTTGAAGGATTAATGATAGTTACGTATATATGTATATTTGATAAACATATATATTTTTATTAAATGTTTAATGTCTTTTATATGTATGTACATTTACAAGTTAATCTTTTTGTTATCCTTATAGCGATTTCGACTGGACTGTACTTTTGGACACTGCTGTATATTAAAGTCACTAAATACATTAATCTAACCTAATAAGATAAGTAATAAGTGTAAAAGTTACACGTATTACTTATCTTACGTTGTGTACGACAACTTTAATGTACACCGTGCGCACTAGTGTATTCAATCGAATTAACTATTAATTTGTATAGTGACTTTACTATTCCAAAATAAAGGAGAAATTAAATTTTTCTCGTACTAAAAACATTACTGAGACAAATACAATTTAAATATATTACTTGATAATGAATAATTTTAGATAATGTAAATTATAAACTTTAATACATAAATATATATTTTTATGTAACTTTAAAGTTGTTTAAAAATATGTATAATTAAAAATATATTTAAAAAAGTGGGAAAAGTACGATTTTTAATTTATTAATTTTTATATTTATAATAATAGTAGTTTATCTATAACAGAAAATTTAAATTTGAGTAATAGTATATACTATATATACGAGTATGCTTATCATTTCATAAACTTCGTATATTTATTATAGTTTAATTTCGTATATTTATTATAGAGAGTTTAAAACTTGGAGAAAAAGTGAACGATAATGCATATCTTTGATCATGTAAACATAGTAGATATAATTATATATAAAAGATAAAATATCATTATTAATGTGAATACTATACTATTAAGGCATATCATTTCTCATTCTCTTAATTATGTTTGTTCGATATTTTAATCTTACATATACATATAATTCTCTCAAATATAAAAAATTTTTACTATAAATTATTACTATGACTATATTAATAGTACATTTAATTATACTATATTAATACTACATTTCTTACTACAAATTTACTATACATTTTGTAAAAATTGAAAAGCAATCATTTACACAAAATATATGAAACTATTGTAATAATATTTTTAACTATGTTTTAAAATAACATTTTACCATTTTCCTAAAAGAAATCGAACTGAAGAAATTCCAAAATACCAGAAAGAATTGTATCAAATTATCTATAAATTATATCAAATTGTCTTATAATAAGAGTAAATTTTAAATTATTAATTTTATGGCTCCTGCGGCACTGTTACTAGCTATATTTCTGTATCCTATTTTGGCAGTACACTTCTCAGTTCTGTACAAATATTTATTATAAATTTGTCTCAATCATATCAGTATAGTAAAATTTCATAGTAAAGCTTGTTAATTGAAACTTGCTATGTGATGAAACTAACTTGTTAAATTTACAATATTAAAATCATGTAAACATAGTAGATATAATTATATATAAAAGATAAAATATCATTATTAATGTGAATACTATACTATTAAGGCATATCATTTCTCATTCTCTTAATTATGTTTGTTCGATATTTTATAGTACAATTTACTATATACAAATTCCTTTTTAAATGTATATGATAGTTGCATGAATGTATATCATAACTATTATCATAAAATATTATTAAAGCAGCTATAATTTGCATGAATTAAATAGTTATAAATAATTAGCACTGAACTATAAATTATATTATGGTAATTGAACCATTTTAACTCTCAGTGTAGTAGTAATATAAAAATGGAGCGCCTAATCATAATTTTACAATGTAATTATATCGCAAATACAAAATACTTTTCTTAATGTACATATAATTACACTAGAATTACGTCTGTTATTGTTAAATTAATATTTTGTTATATGTATATGTTTTTCATCTTTAAACTTGTTGTTAAAAACATGTTAATTATGTTATAAAATTAACATGAATCTAATATTTTTATTATCTTCTGCAACATTCTTTCTAGTATTTTTTAAATATATTCGGAGATTATTGTGTTTCCCGCCAAATAGAACATAGCCCTCTACCCAATTTTGTTGGAACCTAAAGGTACTCGACCTTCCAGCAGAGTGCAGCAGATGGCGGTGTAATTCTATCTCAAGGCCGCTGCTCGCACAGCAGCTGTTTCCATGGTGCTGCCACCTTCTGCACCCCGCTCAAAATGAAGGTGGTACTGACCTGCGCATATCCCGCACCATCATAACACAGCTCGAACTCGAACGCCATGGGTGCCGGCAAATTTATGACCCGTATCATGGCGCGGCATCTAAACGATTATTTGCCGTTAAACGTAAACGGCTTATAAAAACGAGCCTGTATAATAGAGTAAATATAGGCTTGGTGTTCAGACCATGATAAATTTATAGCTCCACTTATGAAGATTTCGAATTAGCTGACTGGCAGCACTTAACCTTGAATATTACTGAATTCACATTCGCGAACAGATTTTTGAAAATTTCTTTTCCGGAGTTACGTTTCTTAACATAGATTAAGTGCACAGTCAAGTTAACGGTACAAACACTATGAAGCATTCTTTGATTGATCAATTAGTACAATTCTTTATTCTAATTGGTCAATTAAAAATGCTTCGAAGCATTTGTGGCTTAAAAATGACCATTCTAAATATGACTTGGATAGATAAAAAAAAAATAAAATTTATATATAAAAGTATGAAGCTTTATAATAGGAGTTACATTCTAAAAAGCATTGTTAGACGTTGATAGATAGACTAAAATGTCCAACTTTCTTTGAAGGTTACTTTTATTTGTTTATCTGGAACCATAAGATTAGTTTTACACTTAATTTTATGTAAATTTAATCAAATTTTTTGGTGACATTTAATTACTGTATTTAATATAAATTAATGTGCTAAGAAAATAATAGAATATATAATAAAATTTTATTTTCCGTTTATAATACATTTTACATTTTTATATACTATGATCTAGTATCGGTTTTTTTTATATTACATCATTAAATATTAATAGTGTCTGATCTTTGATGTGGCTTGCTACTTTTTATTTTTATTTTTGTATTTCTTTGCTATCTGAGAGAGAAAGAGAGATGATAAAATGTAAATATGTTTTTGATGACCACATGATAATTTTTTATTTTCGCTCATATATATATATATATATCGACTAATAAATTATTATCAATTTATATTTTCTTTTGAACAATGTATAGTCAATAAATTTAGATATTGATAGAATTGGCTGAGGATTAAGTTAAGTCGAATCGTTCTAATCTATAAATAGATCAATTTATACTTTTAAATAAATAATTAATCTAACATATTTACAAATTGAAAACAAATAAGAGATTAGGGCTCATATGAATAACAATTCAAGCTGAGAAAAACGAGCTTAAGAGCCATGCTGGATGTTGAGCGCAAAAACAAAAATCATCGACACAAAGTAAAACAAACGTTTCGACCTTTAATATTCGACCTTCTTCAATGTATACAAATATGGAATCTATAAAAACAAACAAATAAATTAAACAACTTATCGAAGTTTAAACGCATCAAGATAAACAATATTTAAAATCTTACTAAGATTGTATCTGCGAAATCCGCTTACATAATCGTCAAAAAATAATAAATTCACGGATACAAGATATGTTCGAACGCCTAAATCTGAGCGGTGATCTCAAGAAACGTGCAAAGTGACATCGTTGTCGGAACGTAACTCTAATGGAGCAATATAAAATGCAACATAAATCGATAGGTAAAACTTTAATAAAGATGACAATTATCAATAAATTAAACAATTATATTTTTAGTCAAGATGTAAAGTTAATAAATAAAAAGAACCAAAAAACAAAAGCTATACAGATTAAAAGTTATAAAATTGTAGAAAAGAAAAAATAAATATAAATAAATAAAATTGAGACTAAAAATTAAAAATTGCAAGTAGATAATAAAATAAAATATACCTGTGCGTTCCGAAAACATTGTCTTAATCCATAATAGTACGAATGTCACGACTTAAGATACTTAGAGACGAATAATAAGCAACGAACGCGAGAGAATTGATAAACCCAGCAGTTAGGAATAGAAAGAGAAGGGATAAGGACTAAAGAAGGGAAGCTCGTTTTTCTCAACTAACATATTTAATACGATACCTCTTATTATGCTCGTTATTGATGTATGTAAAACTTTTTTATACTTTGCACTTGAGATGAAAAAAATTTATGTTTTTAAATAAAATTTCATTTGATATATAAAAAATAGTTGTATATTAATTTTATTAAATGCGTCATTGCCTCATTTAAATATCAATGGCGTTTCGCTCATTAAAAGTCAAGAAAGTCAGAAACATTAATCACTATTTAAATAACAAATGACATGCAAATTTGTTTACTTCACGCTGTGATTTATGAAATACGTTTATAATTTTAAGATTATTATAAAATATATATAAGTGTAAATCTTTTTTATTTTTAAATTCATAATTTCACATAACTTTATCTTGAATATTAAAATATAAAATTGTCATAGATAAAATAATCAAATATATCTATTAATATATAGATATACTAATTTTATTTATGAATATTAATAATATTCATAAATAAAATAGAATAGAAATTTTCTCTTTATTATAATATATTGCTTTTCGTTAATTTGGCAAACCACGTAGAAATTCTAGTCGTATAGAAATCTCTTCATGTTCTATTCTTACATCTTGTGCATCTCCAAGTCGTGGACTTAGTATAGCCTGGCTCCAAGAAGATTTTAATTAAACCCGCCTTTCCAATGTTGCGTCTGATTGGATGAGCTAATCCCATTCGTAGAAAATTTAGGGTTCCAAACCCTTGAAAGTCTTAAAATTTTTTCACGGCTTAGTGAGAAAATTAAAACGCTCTATGCAATTGTAAATACACAGCTCTACTGTTTTCGAAAATACAATGTTTGTTTTATACAAGTATATTTTATAAAAAGATAATATTGTACAAATATTAAGTACTAATAAAAGATAATTTTGTTTATACGACTGTTCATTTTTTCTTTAGTGTTTGTTTTAAGGAAAAGGAATTTTCTAAAACGCTGTTTGACTATGTACATCATATATTATGAAAATAATTTTTTAAAAATTAATTTTAATTTAAATGAAACTTATTACGTTGAAATGTGTATTATTCAAATTCTCATTTTTATAATTTTTTACTAATAGATTTTTTTTGAAAAGCATAGTAACTTCATCAGAACGCTGTACTTTCTGTGATGAGTACCTTTCTTAAATAAGTCATTTGACTAGAGGTTTTAGAAGGTTGGGCGAAGAAGCATTTGGTTGTCTAACAGGAAAAGGGACTGGTACCATGCGGGAGGAGTGGAAGGAAAGCACGTCATGAGGATGACATCTAAATCTTGCTTTTCGTTTCATTCTGACTGCCCGCCCTTTCGCTGGCTATGCTTAGATCCAAAACTCCCTTTCTTCCCTTTAGCTTTCGAAGGGGTGGAGCCTCAAAAGTACACTCCACATCAAAAATTAACAAATATCTTTAAGAGCCTATTACATGTAACATAATATAATAATAATGCGACAATGTCTTCAAAGAATATTCTGTCATCCTTTTTTAAGAATATATAAATATATCTTTGAACATGATAACATTATGCTTATAACATTATTTTTTGCAAATAATATTTTTTGTTATAAAAAAGAATTGAATTTTATTCTAGTTTAAGTTTTGAAATTAATTTGGTAAGAATGTAATTTGCGGAAGAATGTAGATTTCCATTTGAAGGACATAAACCATATTATGTACACTAGTTTCGTTTTACGTAATATGCTGGAACGACAACGCTTTTATATTTTTATGGTAGTGAAAGTTGACTACAAGGGTCAAGACCATGAGAGTGGTCCCCTTAAGTTTCACTGACAGTTGGAAAAACGTATCTAGCGAGTTTCACTTTCGTCCTTCACCATCGTTTCATACAGGCTGATTCCTAGTAAAATCATGAATGTCGTGGAAAATTTAGAAACATAATGCTAGTTCTCTCCGTTAAAATCAATATACCTTGGATTTTTCTCATAATAGATTTAGGATTACTTTGCTAAAAAAACGAAAATGTTAATGATTGTGATATGTGAGACGTTTATTGGTTTTTAACGTTATTACATTCAACGCGCGTGCATATCAAAATTACTTTTTAAAAGAAAAAAATTCTGTATTATACAAAAATCGATTAATATACCTTGATGTCAAATGTTTCGTTTATTTAAAATTCGGAATATGTTTTTAAAGTTATGTAACAATGTCTTTAATTGACAATAAAAATGAATAAAATTGCACACATATACACACTTACACACTCACACATTGTTCTAAACACAATTTGCGATATGGATTTTCTCTCCAAAAAAAAGAATTGTTTTTCTATTTTGCGAATCTAGCGTGGATTCCATAGCCATTGATATCACTAGTCGCGAGTTTTCACGTAAAACGCTGCCCATTCCACGAAATCGTGCACGTGTGCAACGCCGGATTCAGCTGCCTCGTTCGGTTCAGGAATGAATTATCGCCCGTTCGGGGCTGAGCTCTTTCATTTCCAGTCTACGCGGTAGTTCCATCCTTTTCTCTCCTCCGTATCGGCCGAGGCTGCAGACAGCAACGCTTTTTTCTCATCCCTCTGCGATACCTCCCTCTATTCCTCTCTCCGTTTTCTTTTTCAATTTCCATCAGAGATATATCGTATCGTTTTTTGTTTCTCTATCTCTCTTTTATATGCTTGAGTAATTTCTATTTATATTATTTGTTATGCATGTTTATTTTAATATAATTATTGATATTATTTATAATGCACCCTGTTGTTAATAACATTTTTTCATACATGTGGATTTTTTCTATTTTAATCTAATTTTTGCAAAATTTTCGAAATTTATTTAAAACAAACAATTCGTATGATTGGCGTTGTTATCAACAACTTTATATTAAACTCAAGTTGCATTATAATAAATACAATCTTGAAAGTAGGACGATGAAACACGTATAATTGTACGTGTACAACAAAATTATACGCATGCGTTTCATCGTGCAATTTTGTTTTAATTATAAATTAAAAGATAATTATAAAAATGTTACCAAAATACGCATATTGTTGAATATTGTGCATTTATAAAAAAGTTATTCATTTGATTGACGTATTTAAATTACGTAATCGTATTATGTGGAAAGCTTTCTAATTATTTTTCCGATCTGCGACGTAAAACCAATTTTCTGCTTTGAAACTCGTCTGGAGATTCGCCAATTCCTTTGAGAATAACTAAGATAAAGGGCAAAATTCATCAGATCCATGGAAGCAACTTTCATTTTGATATTTATTCTTGCCCAAAAAAGGTATATATACACAAATCGCAATTACTAAAATATAATACCTTGACCGCATTTTACCAGATCTTCTCAGTCGAATCCGTACATTACATAATGTATTTCTAAAATAGGTTATTTCTTTTTATCATAATGTCAAATATAATTATTTAAATCCCATAGAAGTTTAATTATTTATTCCTCAAATATTGCTATAAATTTCAAATTCTGTATGTACTCGAGACATATCTTTATAATATTGATTTTAAATATAATTTATTTAAACATATACAATGAGAAAAAAATTTATTAAAAAACTAAAATATTTAATCCGATACGATCAACTGAACATTGGATTGATTCAATAATTATTCAGTTGCACAAAAAAGATACAATTTATTCACGTCAATTTAAATTTTTTAACTAAGAATTAATTTAGTTAATTCAATATTTTTACTTGCACGTATCAGACTAAATATTTTAATTTTTCAACAATTTTTTTTCTCAGTGTAATTTTTATTCTTCAATATTTGAGGAATAAATAATTAAACTTCTATGAGATTTAAATAGTTATATATTGATTAATTTAAGCGAAATTCTGCAACCTACATCAAAAATCTAAAGTAGAATAATGTTTAATTATATTTACATTGAATTTTTCTCATTTTATATCTCGTAGACAGTTAAAAAGATAAACTTTTAATCGTTTGAAAACGTTTTCGGAGGAGGGGGAAGGGGCTAAATCTTTCGTAATTCATTCAAAGAGAAATTGCATGCAAGGGTACTGGGGACACAATCAATTGGGTGTTTTCGTTTTGAACCGTGCTCCACGATCGAGGATGAAAGAAGGCACGAGGAGGGTAAATTGGAATTCCGCGATGTGGAGGATGATGCTGCCCCGGTTGGCCGGGACGAGGGGGTATGCTAGAGCGTGAAAGTAGAAGGAAGGCGACGGCGGAAAAAGGATAGAAGGGAAGAGTAGGGAGGAGTAGCATCCAAGGAATATTTACTGCCATCTTCTCCACCACTTACCCACAGATTCACTGCCTGAAGTTGTAAACACCTCTTAACTATATGGAGATAGTATCTCGGTTTCTCTCCTCGTGTGCCCTAAACTGTTACGTAGGTGTTACGACTATCATTAATTAGATCATCATATGATTGCAACATGATATTTTTCTTAATGTGTCTTATAACCACACACAATTCACATAAATGAATTATACGTGACGAACGAACGAAAGCAGCTGTCACATTTTTGCTGTTTAATCAATGATATATCATAATTGCATTAAAAATAAAATACCGTAGGTAAAGCTTACGCACAGTGTATCGTAATAATCATTTTAAATTAAACTACAACACTGTTGCTAGATCGATTTTCCGCTATTTAATTTGCATATCGTGTACGTTATATTTGTTAATGCTAGAACGACACCGATCGATACACTGCCGCCTGCTTGTAGTTTAGCGTTCACCTGAACAAACGGTTTACATATTCATCAATGCTTGGGTCAACATTTGTCACACGGCAAAGAAATTTCACATTTAAATGACCTTGCCTTGCGGCAAGTTGAACGCGGCATGGCGGCTTCTTGTCCGCCGTGAAAATGTGACGTTTCGTACGTGTATCGAGATACATCGCGATTTATGTCTCCTGAACTTGACTCGTTTTCATAACCGGTTTCGCATTCTATCTCGCTTGACCGTGGATTATTCAATCGATAACTGTTTCTGAATTTACATTACATATATCTACTGAACTTTCAGCAATATTTTTAAATGTAATTTATCGATTAGGACTCAGCGTGAGAAAAGACGACGTCAATTTGATGAAAAAAGTGTTACATGTATTATAAATATTTCAGAATACATAATCATTGTAAAAATATTACAACATGTATTTATTATATGTACGTCAATGTATATCAATCTTAATATAACATCTATTAAAACGTTCTTCTAATCTTAATTTCTTTAATATAATTAATAATTCTTCGAATATATTAGAATAATGTTCCTCAAGGGAAATTAGAAAAAAGTTAAATATAATAAATAACAGTGATTAGTGAGAGCGTCTATCCTTAAATGAGATTATTCATTTCGCAAAAATAGAGCGCGCGCTGCCAGCTAAGAAACGGCAGCACCGAAACAATGAGCTGATGCGCTCTTCGTGGCTGTAGATGGTAGAGACGTGGAGATATAGAACGAGAGAGACAAATAGAAGGAGACGGTGAAACCCACTAAATCAATACTCTGCCATCGCTCCAACTCTGGCTCATCCCCTCGCCTACCCCCTTAGCCCACCCCTGAGTCGTCAGCCCGCTTCTCTCTCCCGGCGTCCTCCTTCACCAGCGTTTCTCGGTTCCGTTCGTTCCACGCCACCCTTCGTTCCACCCCCGTCACGCTCTCGAAGCGAAACTTCTCTGGCTCCGCTTCCATGGGCTACTCCCGCAGAGAGTTTCCTCTACCATAGGGCTGAATTCTCCCTTATGCGTCAGTATAATCTACCCGATGTTCATGAGATGTCGGTGACGCGTGAAAAAACGTTTATTCGTACACATTGCACGTACATGCGTACTCTCATTTGCAACTATTTTGTTTAACATTTTCTTCCAATAAGAATTCTATAACAACGAATAAGATTTTTATTTCCCGGTATTTTTAAATTAACACCTTTCGATCTGAGATAAATAACAATTATAGTAAAACTTGTTTTAGAAAACCAGCAAAGAACATTAAATGCCCATTTCAATAATATTGCTAGAATCTTTATGTTATTTTTCTGTAGAATTGTGTATTTTTTATGTTGAATGAATATGAAATAAAACATCTTGCTCATATATACTGATCTTTAAAACATTAATAATTTTTGCTTTATAACAATTAGATATGATATAATCATCAAAAATATACATTCATCAAAATATACATTTGGTTTTAAATTTTATAATTTTAAAACGTAATTCTCGTAAAATATTTTAGAAGCGACTGTCGACGAGCTTCACTTTGCACGGATAACGGAAAAGCGATATCGCCGCGTTGGCACGTAGACTGCAGATCCAAAAAGATACTTGCGTGGAATTTTAATTCAAGACTACTTGAAAACGATGAAAACTCCAACAATTTTATATTCTTTTACGTTTCGTTAGTCATAAAATATTCTGTATTAACTGCAAAATATTCTATATTATCTTCATAGTAGATAATATCGAAGTCTTGCATCATAAAATTATCATTTATAAAATGAGTATATTGTTTTTTGTTTTGGTGTTTTTTTAAACTTTCACTAAAGTATAAGCAATTTTTTAAATATAGCTTTTTTTAGAATGTTTAAGTCTGCCGCTATTTATTTTTTCAAGTATTTGGTTATATTAAAATTTAATACAAAATAAGAATTCTATTTTATTTTACGTTAAAATACGGCATGAAAAAATATCAATTATCGGATAATACAAGATGGCAATCGAAACTTCAATTCTTCAATTATTACGAAGCTCTGTTTATTTCACGCGGACATTACGCGCTTATCAACAAAGTGGGTCACGTAGTTCTGCTGGCGTATAGTCGCGCGACCATCCTCGAACCATTTGCAAACGAATGTTGAGCGTATCTACGATCGTGAGATCGTACAACTGACTGCATGGCCTATGAAAGAAGTAGAAGGAGGAAGAGATTACTGATTGTGAGAAGGGGCCCGCGTATGGGCGTTTGCATGTGTGCGACTGCCCAAGACGAGGGTACGGTAGTAGCCCCAATGCGTCTGCAATCGAGAGCTAACTGGACAAATAAACGGTTGGTTGCTTCTTACTGCTGACGATATCGTCTCCTCTATTGATGGCGACTTCATCATGTATCCTGACTTATAACGTTGGAAATGTACAGCAAATTTTGCTATAAATTTCTATTGAATATTATTTTTATCATTGTGATATTTAGAAGAATTTTTGAAAAATCATTATCATTTGGTAATATTGTAATTTTTAACGATAAATGTGTCGGTCTTTGTCAGATTTGTCGCATACATAATATAAACGATATTCAATAAGTAGCTCATCATTTCAATTAATAACCAAGAAAATCTTGCTTTACTTGCTGCTTTTAAAAAGAATATCAAGTAACAAAAAGTCCAATTACACGGCCGGCAACTCCTGCTTTGTTTCACGGCCGCTGGTTTATGCCTTCCCTCTCTTTATCTACTTCGCTGCCGTTCTTAAATTCTCTCCTTGTTTTTCTTTTCTTTCCTACCGACGTGCGAACTTTTGCTGCCTTGGTAGCTGCCTAGTTTGTGATTTCTCGATGCTACCTCCCTACGCTCTCAGCACTCTCTACAACTTAGTGTCTCGTTAATTTCTTGCGATTCGCAAGACGATTACCGCACTTGTCCGAAAATTTAGCGCTTTCGATGTCCCTTAAATCTCTCGCAGTGAGTTAAACTTGCAACTTAACGTTCCTAAAATACGCTTTCTTACATACGTCATAGATTCACATTCTTTTCTTATACAATGTTTTTATTTAAGAATGTGAAAAAAAACGTTGACATATAATTATTCACAAGGTATATAATAAATTTTAGATTTTAAATTAATCATAAATATCAATAAATTTTTTTTACAGTAACATTCACGTGTCTATTTGATTCTACGATCACTATACAAATTATGATGACGATAAAGTAAATTTTAAAACTTATTAATAAGTAAATGATTAATGTATTGGAAAAAACGTATGCTAATAATTATTGTATAATAAAATGACATTAACGGAAACAAAAACCGTAATTAATATTTATAATGTAACGTACTGTTTGTATGCGTACTTTATATTCCGTATGTTTTATCACAGCGCGCAAATAGTTCAGACCGTGTAACACCACCAATTACTATGTTTCGTAATAAGTCGTAATTGAATAATTAGATTCGTCAGATTTCAGTCGGATTTGTTGTTCTCATTGACGAACTACTCTCATGTTTTCATAATTCGTGTATAAAAACAGACATTATTTTTAGAATATTAATTTGAACATTTTAGAAAATAAAAAAAAATTTATGTGCATAATTTTGATACACTGAGAAAAAAATTTGTTAAAAAATTTTAATATTTAGTCTGATACCTTTAACTAAACATTGGGTTGATTCAATAATTATTTAATTGCACGAAGAGTGGTATAGTTCACTCATGTCAGCCATTAACATTTTTTAATCAAGAATTAATTTAACCAACTCAATATTTAGTTGAACGTATCAGATAAAATTAAATCAGATAAGATTAAATATTTTAGTTTTTAACCATTTTTTTCTCGGTGTAATAATAAATGTGCATGTTTTGATAATAATAAATATTAGTGTTACTACATATAAGCATAATCAAATTGGCATGTTTCTCTGCTATGACTACGACGCATCAGCCTCTCAGAAAAAAGTATTTGAGCGTTCTATCCGTTCTATACGCGATTCGATGCTGGTAGTCGTCTGATAGGATTACGACTACCGTTGAAAGATTGACGGTCGAATCCTTCAGCCGCTTTCTGCGGCTCGGGACTCGGGACGGACTCAGGATTTTCTGCAATTTTCTTCGCGGTCTTCGGCGCTGTAGGCCGTGCACGTTCCGAGGCTCGAAAGCTCGGCATTCAATTCGAATCGCGTACACTTGCGGTTGATGAAAGCTTGAATGAGTGGCACGTGGATGCGATGCGCGCGAGCGCGGCGGTTTCGTTAGCGTCAGCGATGCTATTTTAAGCATTTCTGGGGATTAAAATTAGTTGAACGAAGAAATAGATTCGTGATAGATATAGTTCTTCGAGTTGGCTCTCCCTCAACCGTATACATCTACAATAAATTAAATGATTAAACGTAATTCAATGCTTTGACGAAAACAATTATCGTATATCATCCTATAATATGAAGATAGATGACGAAATATATACTATGTCCCAATTTTAATACGCACACACATTGATCGTCATCGTTACTACCATTAATTTATCTTAAGTATACTGTCATCATTCTAATTTAGAACATGACTCGCTCGTTCCAAACAGAAAAAATGCAAAAACATTTAAGAATTTTGTATTCTCATTGACAATTCAGCATTTAAATTAGATTAATATTATAAAAATTTAGTTAGTAATTGAGTGACGTAAGAAGCAACGAAGGACGCCAATGAGACGCAATCTGCTGTCCTTGTTGACGCAAAGAGAAACGGCGTGACAGTATATATGGTAGACGCCTCGAGAGTGTCCCGCGGTGCCCCTCGAGTCTCCCCGTGTCCCGAAGACGGAAGACGGAGATGCAGGGGAGAAGGGACTCTCGTGCTGTACACAACCACCACCGATGCTGGATCACGGGGGCGTCAAGAGAAGCGAGAGCAGGAGGTAGGCCAAGAGGGATACGGGTGTATCGGGGGAGTGAAGCTTAACGCATGTGCACAGGGCGCTTCGCGTCGCGGCG